>JAODAL010011442.1:0-99998 GCA_025379985.1 Phyllomedusa bahiana
CCTACCCAAGCTGAGGGGGGCAGCGCGGTTTGTGTGTGAGGTCAGGACCAGGCTTTGTTAACAGAGGCTTAAAGGGGTTGCCCGCACAAAGAATAGCTTTAAAAATTGTGGGGAACCCAAAAATAAAAATTTCCAATATATTGCTTTGTTCCTCTGTTTTTCCCTAAAGGATAAAATGAATTTTTTACCTCCTTGGCTATTTCATTCCCTCAGTAACTGACCTGTAAACAAATCCCCGGGGCTGTTTTTTAAATGAGAAAACAGAATGAGTCATCACACGGGTTGGCAGTTCAGCAGTTCCTGTCGCCAGAAGAAAAAAAGCTTGATTTATCTCAAAAAAACATTTCCTGTAATTAGGGCTTTTTTTTTTGGGGGATCAAAAAAGAAGTCCTTCAAGAGTTTGAGAAGCAAATTTAAATTTTAATTACATCTGAAAGCACAACTTTGTGAAAAAGCAGGAGTTTATGAAAAATTAGTATAAACCGGAAAAGTGACGGGGAAATTTTTTTAGTTCTTTGAAACCCTGTGGGGGAACAACCCCTTTTTAAAGGTGGGGTGGGAAATGGAGGGAGGGGTTTAGCTGCCCTGTTTGCCGAGAGCACCACAATACATTTTTCTAGCCCCGCTTGGATCTGGTCACAGAACTGAAAAAAAATCAAAAGATGGAGTTAGTCATTGTTTGTATTTGATGATCATGCAATTTCTTACCATCCTTAAACTGTGGCTGAAGATAAAAAGTCAGAAGCAATATCTTTTTGACCTCCCATGTGATGACCCTTATTGTGACTTGGTGCGAACCTGTGTAAATCATATATCAAAACCAATGGAAATGACAAACATAGGCAGAACATTTCTCCTAGCTAAAAATTTTAAAGTTTGATAAGGTTTAAATGTGGGGGCCAGGAACTCTGGAGTGAGGTTAAATCATACTTAAAGAGCAGAGCCAATGTTCTCCACTAATACATATCATAAACAAGCAGCGCTTTGCTGAGCATAGCTGCGAAAAATAAAAGAATAAACTTTGTATAATAAAACAACGTCAGTGTGATGGATGGGAGTGAACACGCACTCGTACAGCCCAAGATAGCAGCATTCCAATAACAAATTGCTATTAGGCTAACACATTCTGCCTATGCAAAGCTTTCTGACTTGACGATTGCAAGCCTGCATAAAAAGCAGACACGGATATATTGTTTTTCAGACGCTCGGTTTGTTATGAGTGCAATTATCGGCAAAACAAATCAATAAACGCCGAATATATTACCCGGATATAAATGCAGGTCCTTGATTATTGCTCTCTAAAATTTTGCGCTGTTGATAAATATTTTACATATTTTGCCTATATCTGAAACAGCCAGTTCTCACATCACAGCAATGTTTAAGAAATCAGTTTCTTGCACAACTGTGAGAATTATTTTATATGACTGCATGTTTCTTTGTTTTTTTTTTTCTTTTATTTCTTTTATACCACCAGGGGTTTTAGTTTCAGCTTAAACTATACAAAATTCATTTTTTTTTTTACATATCTTTCAACATTTTGGGGGCAAAAAATAACCCAACACTCTCCCAAACCCCCAGACACATTACACCAGACCAGACCACACCTCTAAAAATGCCCATGCTCACTCAATTATGCCTAGCTTCTACCAGTAAACCAATGCCATTGTATTGCTAGGGTCTATAAGGATGTATGCCCCCTCCAACCAAATACTACATTTTATATAATATACAATACTATAAGACATTGTTTAATTTATGCAAAAAAACCTTTAAAAAAAGTGTCATTTATGAACAATGTCCTGCAAAAGGGAATATATTTCACCATATTTTTTACGTACAAAACCTAATCAACATTTTTATTCATAATGCTATACAAATTTCAAATAAAACCCCATTCAAACCAAATTTTTACCAACATATAGGGCCACATGTTAAAACTGCCTTGGTCAAGATTTTTTTGTTCCCATGAAAAACAATTTCTTTTTCCCCCTTTCTTTTCAATAGTGCTCTGAAAAAATTAAAGGGGCGCTCTCATTGGTTGCTATAGGTAACAAAGAAAGTCTTAGACCAAGACCGTTTCATACATGTCCCCATAGTGACAAAATAAAACAAATACTGCCGAATTAAACCTTAAATCTTATTTAAAATTTTTAAGTCTTACAATGTCCATAGAGTGGTAAGAAAGCAAACTGTATAAAGGATTATATTAAAATTTAGCCCAATCTGACAAGACATCTTCTCTGATGGAGTTCAATTTCTCCTTTTTTTTTCTCCTTCTGTCCCTACTACTATAAGAACTTCCTCCAGCCACAACTCATTTCTTTTAGAATTACCCCCAAAAAAATTTGTAAGAGGCCCCCCCCTATTAAGTAATTAGACCCCCACAATTTTAATAGTAGGCAAAGTCCCTCCCCCCCCAAATGGTAAATAATTGGTAAATCACCCTTTTTAGGCGGGTCCAATTTAGGTAAAATTTGGTTATAAAAACAAAAAAAAAATTCCCAAACCTGTTAAACCCCGCCCAGCGCTGGCTTCTCCAGATGCTCTCTAGTGCAGGTGGCATGATGCAGTGACATCATTATTCTACCTTTTGGCTTTTGATTCTCAGGACTTGTCTCCAACCGTTTAGGACAGTTAGACAATTGGAATTCAGGATTGTTCTTCTGGATCCAGGACCATTGAGAGGTATGATTATAGATGTAGCAAACTTAAACTTAATGGTAATATCTTGACTTTTCTTATTTCATAACAAAGGCCATTAAAATACTCAAAAAAGTTAAGATAATGTTCTGTTCCGTGATTTCATGGTGCATTATCTTTGCTACAGTTGCACATAATGTTTACTGTATAAATGTATATAGTTTTAGTATAATAAGATAAATCTAACATCTATCTATCCCTATCTATCTACCCAAAAATTGAGAGCAAGATATCATAAAAGTATTAATATTTTATTGTATATATATATATTAAAACATTATACAAATAGAGGTAAAAGAGAATGTCCAAATGAACGCTGGAATTTACATCAGCTACAATTACATCAGCTACAGCTAATATATGATAGTGTCAATAACAAATTAAAGGCTTGTGGCTGCTAGTAGAACAAATCATGATACAAAAATCTAAGTAATGACCCCATTAGGAATATATCAATGCAAACAATGCATATGTCACATACCTATAAAGTATGATGTTGACCCACACCCCAACGCGTGTTTCACGTAACCTACTTCATCAGAGCGGCTTTACCAACCCGAGAGGCAGCACTTTAAATAGTATGCTGATAACCGGTAACAGCTGTGTGAACTGCGCTATCAATCAATCAATCTGTTTATCTATTTTCATAAAGTCACTTCATATATTCAGGTTTCAGGCTTTTGATCAAATTTGGGATAGGGACTCCTCTTCTTTATTAGATAGTGTTCTCTCACCATTTTTTTGGAAAACAGTGTCACAATGGTGGTGGTGTATTTATCATACTGTACATAGTATTCTGTGATATCACCAATATATCACACTCAATCATAGGGTGGTACCTAATAGGAATTGGCTGATTGGAGGATTACTTTTTTATCCGGTGTACGGTCTATGGCATGTAATTTTGAACACTATTATTGCATGATATTTAGGCACCATTACATTGTGAGCAGATATTTTAGTTGATAACATGAAGTCATTTGATTTATTTCTAAAAAAAAAAAGGTTTTGATCGAAGCTTACTCAGGCCAACAGGAGGTTGAAGTTCTTTTGACATCTGAAAAATTACCTTTCCTTTTTACCCCTTTATTTTTGTGCCAATGTGATTCCCAAAGTTACTTAACATTATTGACTTGTTGTTCATGGGTGCCAATGCAACATCTGGGAAAAGGCACTCCACTCACCATGTGCTATTTATAATACTACTTCTTATTTGATTAAAGGGGTTTGACTCTACAGGTCAGACTTCTACATTGGCACATCCTATTCTGAAGAACCCCTAAAGCGATTCACATTTTTCAAATAGTTATTATACAAATGACACACACAGAGCTTGGCATCTGGCCTTTGAGGTTCTGTTGTATTAGCTCTATAAATCATGTTTTCCTATAACAGTTAAATGGGGATGTCCAATTGTTTTTGTTTTAATTTATTATGCATATAAAAACAAATCATAACATTTTATAATAATCATTAGTTTTAATCAGGTCGTAATACTGGAAAAGTTGACAGTAGTTTATTGAGGAGCAGAACTTTTCCTTGAGATCGTGCCGTCTCCGTTAAGTTAATAGCGCAGGTAGACAGCTGTATTTTACAGATGACCCCCTGCACCGTCGGCAATGAGCGGAGTTTACGAGTTTATGAGAGAGAGGGCTCCCTCTGTCAAAATCACAGTAGAGACTAATATTAAACTCCCAGTAAAATATAACTTTTAATAAACAGTCACCATAAAAACCAAAAACTTGAAGGTACTGTATAGAGATCAAAACACAAGACATATAAATATATACCACTACAGCAGAAAGTAACAATATTTTACAGTTGCTTGGCAAAAAATATCTAATACTCAGGTGTCAAGTCAATATTAAATTATTATTATTGTTATTATTATTATTATTATTATTATTATTATTATTATTATTATTATTATTATTATTTCTTTTAAACCACCATTGATTGCATGGAGCTGTACATTCAAAGGGGGGTTACATACATAACATATGTGAAACAAGTACAATGATAACAATGAATGACTTACAACTGGTACAGAGGGAGAGAGGGGGGGTTACAATATACAATGGAGGTAGGAAGAGACAGAAGGTGAGGGGCAGACATGTTTTTGGGGTAGCACAGTAGCAGCAGGGTTATTGTAGGCTATAGACAATCCTGAAAGATTTGGTTTTCAGGTTGCTTTTGAAGCTGGTGAAGGTGGAGGAGAGTTTGATGTGTTGGGGCCGTGAGATCCAGAGAACAGAGGAAGCACAAGAGAAGTCTTGGAGACAGTTATGTGAGGAGCTGACAAGAGGAGAGCAGAGAAGAAGATCCTGTGAGGAGTGGAGATTGCGTGAGAGGAAATATCTGGAGATTAAGGCAGAGATGTATGGAGAGCCTTCTAGGTGATGATTAGTAACTTGAAATAAATTTGCTGGGCAATGGGTACCCTGTGAAGGAACTGGCAGAGGGGAGAGCAGGAGTAGCGAGGAGAGAGGTGAATAAGATAGTCAACAGAGTTGAGGATGGTTTGAAGGGGAGAAAAAGTGCTAGATGGGAGGCCACATGTAAGGGTGTTGCAGTAATATAGGTGGGAGATGACAAGGACATTGACTAGCATTTTTGTTGTGTTGAAGTTGAGGTGGAGGTGGAAGCGGCAGGCAGGGGTAAGGGCTTGGATGTGTGGTTTGAAAGACAGAGAGGAGTCGAAGGTTATCCCAAGGCAGCGGACTGTCCAGGACTGACCTCTGAGGGACACCAACAGAGAGCAGACGAGAGGAGTAGGTGGTGCGATAATGAGAAATGCTGAATGTCCAATCAGTGAGGTATGAGGAGATCTAGGAAAGGGCCAAGTCTGTGATGCCGAGGGATGAGAGGATTTGTAGCAGGAGGGAAAGGTCGACAATGTCAAAGGAAGAGGACAAGTCTAGAAGGAGAAGGACAGAGTAATGGCGTGAGGCTTTAGCAGTTGCTAGGTCATTGGTGACCTTGGTTAGGGTGGTTTCGGTAGAGTGGTGAAGTCGGAAAACAGATTGTAATGGGTCAAAAAGAGAGTTGGAGGGGAGGTGGGAGGACAGTTGAAGATAGATGTTCTGCTTTAGGATTTTAGAGGCAAAAGGAAGCAGTAAGATAGGGTGATAGTTGGACAGAGAGGAGGGGTCAGTCAAGAGATAGCTGTATATTCTCTCCAACAGCAAACCATCATAAAATAAAATTTCAAACTTATGGATAGATTAATTCTTATTTTATTTTCTTTCAAATAAATGGAAGTGGGGCTATGACATCCCAGTGGTAGAATGTATACTATCCATGATATTTATCCTATACTTGCTTCCTATCAGCCCCACTAACCAATGACTGACCCTGTTAAGTAACTACCAAGGCCCTAGAGAAAGCAAAAATATATACAAAGTAAATCAATAAAAATCATGATAATGTCAACAAAGCAATAGACAGCAATAGCTGCCAAGTTCCAATGTGTTTCCTCCTGTTCCTAATGTCAGGGTTCCTCAGGAGACAAAGGTGGTATTAGCCAGTACCCAATACTCCTAATGGAGTGATACTGATAGACCGGGTACCATGCCGCAACTAAGTGTCTGGTGTTTAAAAATCCATAGTGCCCCTCCTTCTAGCCTCAGTTACATAGTTACATAGTTAGTACGGTTGAAAGAAGACACATGTCCATCGACCAAGGGTGGGGAAAATGTGGGTGAGGGAGAGAGACAAGGACTTTAAGCCCAGCCTCACCACTAGTTTATGCCCTGGAACCCACAAGGCAAGAACCAATCTGCTCCAGTGAAGACCATATCTCTGACCCCAGAGCCTCCACCAGCCAGGATCCAGAATTTTACATAGCTACGTATGCATTAATATTCTTTAGTTTCAGGTAGGTATCTAAGCCTTTCTTGAAACTCTCTACAGTTCCTGCTGTGACCAGCTCCTCAGGAGGCTATTCCACAGATTCACAGTTCTTACAGTGAAGAACGCTCTTCTCCTCTGGAGAATGAATCCTTTTTTCTCTAGTCGAAGGGAATGTCCCCTGTCTTTTGAGGGGGCTTCACTGAAATAATTTTTCCCTGTACTTTTTGTAGGGACCATTTATATATTTATATAAATTAATCATGTAAATAAAAAGTAGCAACTACTTGATAATCTAAGTACTACATCTTATCTAGCTCAATGCATACATATTCAACTTGTCTGTGCCTGGGCGAATCATTCGCATCACTTGTTGGGATAGCCAAAAAGTCTCCAAGAGCAATCTACTCAATTTATGGGCCAAGTATCACTTTCCAAAGAAACTTATCTTAAATAATAATAATGAATAAAGATAAAGTTATAGTGATCTACCCATTATTTTTTCCAAAAAACATATACATACAATTATGTCAACATAGTCTCATTTTAGAATTTATCCAGTTGATACATATATATGTAAATAAAGGACAGAGATATCAAAATCACCCACATGATGTTCTATAGGGTAACAAATACTTGTCTAAACACAGGGCTATCACATCCCAATACTCATCACAGGTTTATAAACAACTATCATATAACATAGATGGATTAAAAGAAACATTCAAAGTATAGGACCTCATTTAGACCCTCTGGACAGACTGTTTTCAAGTAATAAATCTAATCCGTCATCTTCCTCATCAGTTTTTTATCTGTATCTCCCTTCCGCATGGTTACCTATATTTTTTCTTTTCCCATAAACATAAGGCCTGTAGGGTCTCCCCCATGATGTTCCCAAATATGCGTAGCAAGAGGAGTATTTCTACGGTTTCTTATGTTACCTAAATGCTCTCCCAATCTTCATCTCAATTGTCTTGTGGTTTTAGCCATATATTGTAATCGACCAACACAGGTGCCAACATATACCACTCCCTCCGATCGTCAGTTTAGAAACTCTCAAATGTGATACTTTTTTCCTGTAGTGCTGTTAACAAAAAATTTGGACTGCCAAATGTGTGGACACGCCACACAGCCATCTCATTTGAACATCCCTAGTGACTATGTACTAGTTATCTTTTAGTGAACGTCCTCATCTAAAAGTTACAAGAGGATGGTCCGAAAAAATCTCCTTTAGATCAGGATCACAGCCAAAGACACTCCAATGTCTCCTTAGAATACCCACTATGTCTTTGGCACCTGCATCAAACATCCCTATGGTTTGTAGCTTGCCATCTTCTTTCTCACCAGGTTTTGCTCCTGTCTGTAATAATGATGTTCTATTTCTTTATAAGGCATACTTGAATGCATCTGTCACCAACGGGGCCCCCAGGCCGTGATTGTGGCTACATTGGCTTACCTGACAGCCCCTGATGTATAACAAGACCTTCTTGGGCTGTCTTTGATTTCATCACCCTGGTAACTGACAGTTATCATGGTGATGACAGCTCATTCATAAAGTAATACCAGTGTATATAGTCTCCAGCAGTATAGCCAAATCAACTGTTTAAAGATGCATTCAGCCCCCCGAATCCATGGAGCCAAAAATGACCAAACAATTTTTTTTTTGATGAAGACAGCATCCAGTGGGTTTCAAAAAGTATAAAAAAAGATTTTATTCCTCTATAACACCTAAAATAACATGCAACGTTTCAACTACAAATTGGTCTTTGTCAAGCAAGACCAATTTTTGGTTGAAACGTTGAATGCTTTTTTGGGTGTTATGGAGGAATAAAATCTCTTTTTATACTTTTTGAAACTCGCTGGATGCTGTCTTCATCAAAAAATGTTTTTGTTAGCTCTTTCATACAGGCCAGCACTGCATATAGTACTGTCCTGTATGAAAAAGCGATCTAATGATCGCTGAAGTCATGTACCCTATGGGGACAAGTGGAAAAGGTATCAAAATAAGAAAGTAAAAACAGAAAAATGTTAAACAGGAAATAAAAGGTAACAACACACACTGCCCTTTTCCCATTAAAATAAACTAGTCACCCCAAAAAAGATAAAAAATTAAGTACAAATATTTGGTATTCTTACATCCATAACAACTTACCCTAGAAATCTGTCACATTGGTTAACCCACCCCATTAATGATGTAAATAAAAGAAAAACTGTGACAGAATTGTGACTCTTGTTCAACCTGCAGCACATAAAATAGAATAAAAAGCGATCAAAAACTCATTTAAATATCAAACTGGTTCCAATGAAAACGTCAGTTCTTCCTGCAAAAAAAAGCCCTTACAAAGCTCTGTATACAGAAAACTAAAATAGTTACAACTATCAGCAGATAGTGATGCATACATATTGTTTAACACAATAAATACACATAGGGCGACATGTATGAATCTCGCCGCGTCGGAGCGCGTTTTCGAGCGCTCGAACGTGAAAGCTGCACCTCATGTATATTGGCACCCGAAGTGCGCTCATACATGCGGAGTAAAATCCACCGCACCTCGCCAGTGTGTGAGGTGCAGTGCGGGACTTAGGCGCAGCGCGGGACTGCGCCTAAGATTCGCCGCCCGAGGAGGTGCGCTCATACATGCGATGAAAAAGAAGGGACTGCGCCTAACATGTATTCCGATTCGAGACAGGCTGGAAAACAGTGAAAAATCATTAAACATGTTAGTGAATAGCAAAAAGAGTTGTCTTTCAAATGAATGAATGAATAAAGTGAAAAATCAAAGCTGTCTAAAAGCGAAGAAATGTAGTGAAAAAGTGGATCATTTAAAATTAAAGGGAAAATATAGAAGATCGCTCAAGAAATAAATCTCAGCTCTCAGCTCCATGAGGCATGAAGTATGATTCAAAAAAATCGTTTTTATTAGATGTAAAACATCCAAAAAGAGCTCAAACCTTCTAAAAAAATACATAAATAAAACCACCTTCCAAAAATCAAGAACGGCACTACATCAGGAATTTGGATATTGAAAATTGCCAGGAAATACAGTAATTTAAATTCTGTAAGCTCTTCTCATTGGTCGGCATAAACCAAGCAATCAGAATAGGAGCGACAGTGACCCATTATAACCTATGAAGAAATATTGACCAATCAAATGCACAGGCAGGACAGTTCAAAATACAGTAAAAATGCAGAAAAGAGCTGATTGGTTGAGCTAGCGGGGGCTCGGCTATCCCGGCCAATCAGAGTGCTAGCTACTTTGTCCCATAGTAGTCAATGGAGAGATCGGGCAATGAAATCTCGGCTCTCAGTGCCGTGCGGCATGGAGTATGATTAAAAAAATCGCTTTTATTAGGTGTAAAACATAATCTGAAAAAGAGCTCAAACCTTCTATAAACATAAATCAATCAAATCACTAACAATGCGTTTGTCGCTGAGACCGGCGCTACATCAGGAATTGGGATATTGTAAATTGCCGGGAAATACAGTAATTCAAATTCTGTAAGCTCTTCTCATTGGTCGGCATAAACTAGCCAATCAAATAGGAGCGACAGTGAACCACTATAACCTATGGATTAGTATTGAACAATCAAATGAAAAGGAGGGACAGTTCAAAATACAGTAAAAAAGGCAGAAAAGAGCTGATTGGTTGAGCCCAGGCGGCAGATATGAATCCACCAATCATATGTGTGTGTCTATTTTGAGTAGAGAAAGAAGGGCGCGATAGAGAGCGCCCTAAAAGTTATTACTTTCTATGGTAAATATTCTAGTACGTGATTGGTTTGGGGAAGAGGGGGTCGTCCAGCTTTGCCAATCAGCGGGTGAGCTACCTTCTCATAGGGGTCCTATGGGGAAAAGAAATGCAGAGCGAACTCTGTTTGTGATTGGCTAAGTTAAAAGAGGCTCGGTTATTTGGGCCAATGGGAGAGCGAGCGACGCTCTTTGGGTTTTCTAATGCAATCTATAATTAAACTGTACATTGCTGAAATCAAATGATAAGACTCACAAAGTTTTACAGATGTGTATATAAAATGGACAATAATATGGGAGTAACGAAAATAAACAAATTAAAATAAATTCAATTAATTCATTTTTATTTCTTTATTTTCATTACAGCCATATTATTGTTCATTGACTAACGAAAATAAAGAAATAAAAATGAACTCATTGAATTCATTTTTAATAGTTTATTTTCTTAAAACCATATTATTGTTCATTTTAGATACACATCGGGAAAAACTTCGTGAGTCTTATCATTTGATTTCGGCCATGACAGTTTTTTTTATAGAAATTTCATTAGAAAACACATAAGACGTCGCTCGCTCTCCCATTGGTCCAAATAACTGCGCCTCTTTTAACTTAGCCAATCACAAACAGAGCTCGCTCTGCATTTCTTTTCCCCCTAGAACTCTATGAGATAAGGAGCTCACCCGCTGATTGGCTAAGCAGGGTTTAGCCCCCTCTTCCCCCCAACCAATCACAGTACTAGAATATTTCCCATAGACTGTACTAACTTTTAGGGCGCCCTTCTATTGCGCGCTTCTTGCTCCACTCAAAATAGATGTACTACATATGATTGGTGGATTCATATCTGCCGCCTGGGCTCAACCTATCAGCTCTTTCTGCCTTTTTACTGTATTTTGAACTGTCCCTCCTTTTCATTTGATTGGTCAAAATTACTCCATAGGTTATAAGGTTTTTCACTGTCGCTCCTAATCTGTTTGGCTGGTTTATCCGACGAATGAGAAGAGCTTCCAAAATTTTTAAATTACTGTTTTTCCCCGGGAAATTCTCAATCGCAATTCCTAAAATTGCCCAGCTCGCGACAAACCTTTTGTTGGGGATTTGTTTCATTTATTTTTATAAAGGGTTTAAGCCTTTTTCAATAATGATTTACATTAAAAAAAACGATTTTTTTAATCATCTCCACCCTCACGGAGCGAGAGCTGAGTTTTCATGCCCCGATCACTCCATTGACTACAATGGGACAAAGTACTCAAAACTCTGATTGGCCGGGAAGCCAAGCCTCCACTATTAAAACCCAATCATTTTTTTTCCTTCCCTTTTTTTGATTTTGAACTGTCCCCCTTTTTTCATGTGATTGTCAATACTTCTCCATAGTTTATAATGGTTCACTGTCGCTCCTATTCTGATTTGGGTGATTTATGCCGACCAATGAGAAGAGCTTACAGAATTTGAATTTACTTATTTCCCGGAAATTTCTAATATCCCAATACCTATGTTGCCCGGGGACGGCAACAAACGCGCTGTTTGGATTTGATTGATGTATGTTTATAGAAGGTTTTAGCTCTTTTACAGAGAATGTTTTACACTTAATAAAAACATTTATTTACTAGTACTCCATGCCTCACGGCGCGAGATTTCAGTCCCATCTGTCCATAGACTACAATGGGATAAAGTAAACTCGCGCTTTGATTGGCCGGGATAGCCAAGCCCCCGCTATTCAACCAATCAGCTTTTTTCCTGCATTTTTACTGTATTTTGAACTGTCCCCGCATTTGCATGTGATTGGTCCCAAAACTTCTCCAAGGTTATAATTAGAGATGGCGAATTGATTCTAACGAAGTGGAAATTTGTTTAGAATTTCAGGAAAACTTCGGGTTCTGAACGAAGTCGAAGTTTGGGGGACTTCGCGTGAACAAAGTGTGCTTTTGATTGATAAAAATGGCTTTCGAGCACATGGCGTTACATGGGGCAAAGAACTCTGGGAAGAAGAAGGGCATAGCCTACATGACATGTGCAGAGATGAAGCCAATCAAGACCGGCTGATTCTGTGGATGTCACCGCACTATATAAGTGGTGCGCGACGCTGGGAGCTCATACCACTCTCACTGTACTGATTAGGGAAGGTGCTGCCACGGCTGCTTATGATATCTCTTACTAAAGAACTCATTTTTATACAGCGATATTTGGGGGGTGTCACAGCTTGTCTCAGAGACTGCTTCTCTTAACGTTCTAATTCTGATTTTGTGGGGTATCGGAACTGACGTCCAGTGTGCGTCCAATGCAGCTGCATATACATTTTAATGCTATCTGCTCACAGCACATTGAATATCCAAGGGTTATCTAAGCTTGTTCCTGTTGTATTAATTTAAAGAAACAGTATTTTTACAATCCAAATACCACTTAATTTTTGGTTGCTCATTTCTTTTGTGCAATTTACATCCAGTGGTTAAATAAGCGTTGTTCTGCTGTTGTGGTCACTAAAAGAAACCTTCTTTTTCACCGCCAAAAAAGACATTTTTCCTGTAGCATGATTCATAACAGAAGGTTAATTACAAGTCTTTCTCTTGTTGTGTACCGTAAAATACACGCCATTGTAACACGCTACAGAGCTGGGAGTTTATGGTTGCTCAATTCTTTTGCGCAATTTACATCCAGGGGTTAATTAAGCGTTGTTCTGCTGTTGTGGTCACTAAAAGAAACCTTCTTTTTCACCGCCAAAGAAGCAATTTTGCCTGTAGCATAATTCATATCTGAAGGTTAATTAAGCTTCTTTGTGCTTTTACATTCAGTAAAATACACAGTGTTTTTAAACGACACATACAAGTAAATTTCTCTTGGCCATTTGTGGAGCACAATTTATATCCAAGGGTTACCCAAGCTTGTTACTGGGTTCATTTGGAGTCAAATACAGGGTGTGTATTTATCATATACAGATATCTTCATCAAACAGTGTCTGTACATTTTAGAACAAACAGTATGTCAGACAGAGAGGTGGCAGGCTCTTCACCTGCGAGTGGCAGTGGCACAAACATTCCTGGAGCAGGCCCAGGTCGCAGCACAGCAAGAGGACGTCGCAGCAGGGGTCACTCGGTGAGGCCACAACTGCCGCTGTCATCTAGTGGCCGTGTGTTGTTCAGCAACCCAATGGTTCTTGATTGGTTTACTAGGTCATCCACTTCCTCCCAGATGACATCTGACAACCCCAGCCAAGAGTGGGTGGGAATGTCAGACACAACCCTTAGTTGGCATGGTCCGGGAGCCGGTCAGCGGCCCTCACCTGTCCTCAACCCGCCTATGTCCCATCCGGTTCCCTCAGCCAGAGATCTACTCTGTGGTCTGGGCTCAGCGCCACTATATAGCGAGGATGAACAATTTGAGGAGGGCAGTCAGAGCTACTTGGCAGCGAAGAAATGGGGCCAATATCCCCTGCTTCTTGCAGTAGGCGGCAAAGTATAAATGTGGAGAGTGGCATGGGAGGTCATGTTGTGAGTAGTGTTGAGCGTTTATTATCGACAAAGTTGAAATCGGCACGGTATTTACGTTGATCAGATTTTTTAGATCACGCGATAATTTAGGTTAAAATCTGCGCATAATCTATTATCGCGCCATTTTCAGCGCTTCCTGTGATTTTGGCGGCCAGCAAATCAGCTTACAGAATAGAGCAGGGTGAGCTGGGTGAGCGACGTCATGAATGGGATGTGTATGGTTGCGATTGGCTGGAAAAAACACATGACCTCGTTTAACATAGAACAGCCCTTCCTGTTCATGATCAGTGTGTGTCTGTGTTTCATAAGACAGACGTGTGCTGGGGTCTCCCCAAAAACACTCAGTAAAACTTTTTCTATTTGTTCACACAGACACTATGTTTTTTAGCTGTGAACTTAAATTTGGGTAGATTAAGATTTTGCAGATTTTAGTTACTAGGCGGGAAAATTTTTTAAAGGAGCACTAGTGCTGAAAACACCCGCGGGAGGGAGGAGGGGGGGGGGGGGGCGCGGGCAAACAAGACAGAAGGCTCTTTAAAGGAAGGGGATATTGTCGGGCCCAGAAAGTGTTTAGAGTTTAAACCCC
Organism: Phyllomedusa bahiana; assembly: GCA_025379985.1. Taxonomy (NCBI): domain Eukaryota; kingdom Metazoa; phylum Chordata; class Amphibia; order Anura; family Hylidae; genus Phyllomedusa; species Phyllomedusa bahiana. The sequence goes on from JAODAL010011442.1 coordinate 14,366, forward strand.
CTGCTTTCAATGGGTTTTTATTAACATTTTTTGGCCAGTTTTTTTTTGAAATATAATTGTATTTTTGTGGAGCCGCAATAAATTTTAATGCAGAAATTTTTTAGTCACCGCCGGTGTATTTGATAGGTAAAAAACTCCACTTTTTTTATCCGATAACTCAATAGGTTTTTTTTCACTTTGGGCGCGGGCCAGCTTGCCCATAGATCCACCTTGCACTTAAATTTGAATCAGCATTTTTTCGCACCGCTGGTGTATTTGATAGGTGCAAAACTCCATTTTTTATTATCCGTATACATTTCAATAGGTGTTTCTTTCATTTTTTGGCGCGGGCCATTTTGTCATAATCCACCTGCACTTAAATTTTTGAATACAGCAATTTGTAGTCACCGCAGGTGTTTTGAAATGAAAAAAACTCCACTTTTTTTATCCTAAACATTCAGATGGGTGCTTTTTTCACTTTGGCCGGGGCCCCCTTTTTTCAAAGATCCACCTTGCATTTAAAATTTGATACACAATTTTTCTCACCGCAGGTGTATTTGATAGGTGCAAAATCCTTTTTTATTATCCGTATACATTTCAGAAGGTTTTTTTTTATTTTGGGGCCAGGCCACTTTTGTCATAGACCACCTTGCACAAAATTTGAATACAGAAATTTTTGAAGTCACCACACTGAAATTTGATGGGTGCAAAAAAAAAAATTTTACCCCTTTTTTTTAATCCTATACATTCAGATGGGTTTTTTTTTTTAATTTTGGGGCGCAGGCCACTTTTTTCATAGATCCCCTTTGCATTTAAAATTTGAATACACAATTTTGTTTTCACCGCAGGTGTATTTGTAGGTGCAAAATTTCCTTTTTATTACCCGTAACATTTCAATAGGTGTTTTTTTCATTTTGCGAGGCCAGTTTTTGTTCAAGAGCCATTTTCACTTAAATTTGAATACAGCAATTTTGTAGTCCCGCGGGGTTAATTAAGGGTGCAAAAAATCCCTTTTATTATCCGAATAGTTTTTAAATACTTATTGCACGGGGTTTTGGGGCCCTTTTTTTCAAATAGCCACGTTTACGAAAATTCTGATAAAAAAATTACCTAGCAACTGTTCTCGTTTGTTTTGCTGCAAAAAACACAATTTCCCTTTTCCCCGGGTAACTTCTGAATATTTTTTTTGGGTTTCATTCAATCTCGTTTGGCGCAGAAGCGCACTGTATGATATTTTGTTGAAAACTATCAATTCCTAGTCCTACTGGGCATTTGTAAACCCTTGGGACAAGAAGGAACACTTTTTAAATTTGTCTTACGGTTCTTCCACCAGACCCATTTCACGGGTATTCCAAGAAACTTTTCATTTTCAATCCTAGCGCTGTGGGAAAATTAGGGGATTTAAGAATAGCTTGATTTGCCATCTTTTAATAAAGATTTTCCAAAATCTTCATACCTTTCTCAATTTTTATCTTCAAAACATGGGGGAAAGCAGTGGTAACGAGCAAAGGGGGGGAGGAATGGAGGTAGGGGTACAAGAAGGTTTCCCCTTCCAGTGCTGGCGACAACAAGCAAGCCATGGATCTCGGTTGCGGGAACCCAGGCCGTCATTGCGGGGCAGGCCCTGTATCCAAAAACGAACAGCGTCGCCAACGTTTCTTCAGGGTTTAATCAACCCATCCAGCAGTCTACCTTCGTCCCCCACACGGCCCAAAAATGTTTTTCACAGCATCATCAGCACCCTCCAACTAAAAGCGAAGGCACCAAAATTTCAACTCCGTACCCACCACGTGGATAATCCATTTTCTGAAGACCCTTGATGACAAATGCGGTTGGGTCAAAAGGCATGTTGAAAGACAAGAGGCCAAGGAGGATGTTTTTGTCTGCCTGATGCCCAGTTAAACTGATGCCATCAAGGAGGAAAAGGGAAACCGGTCAAGGGCAAAAACCCGGGGGGGTGGGCAACGCCTTGCAGTCCCTCTTGTTTGAGCCCGCAGCTCCGGGTGCAGAATGTCAGGACCCCAAGCACCTGTTTTATGATGATAAAGAGACTTTTTGGGGATCCAACTGGCTTTTCAGCAAATTTTTGTTTGCGAGCGCTTCATCACTGGACAGGAGGAAGACGAGGGGGTAGTGCATACGGCCCGCCCCCAAAAAGGGGAAGGGGGGTCGAGAAGTCCGCTGAATGATCCACCACCAGGGTCAGGAAACCCCCCCTCCTCGCTTATCCCGTCAAAAAGGCCCAGGACCTTCAAGCCGGGCCTTCTTGAGAAGCCTCGTTTCACCCATGATGTCATATGCCGCCTTCCCGTAAACGCATCAGTAGGGGCAAGAATTTTGTGTTTAACCACCACCAACTGTCTATCACATGCACGAAGCAGAGTTAAATGGAGGCAAACTTGGAAAAAAAAGGCCCACCGATCCCGGTTTCCAACCACTGTCACACCCTCTTCTCCGCCTCCCCCCTCCCTTTTTCCGCCACCACCAAGCGTTTCCACAGCTGCCCTTGCTCTCAAGTCACGATCAGGGATCAGCCTCCGCTTCAGCCCCCCCACCGTCCCCAGTACCACCAGCACCACCAAGCCCCCTCCTACCCCTTCTCCTTCCACCAGTTTGATACCTGCACGCCTACCGGGCCAGTCAGCAGCCCCTTCTGTCTTCCGGGTTTTGGGGAGAGAAGAAACACTTTAACCCAAACCATCCCAAACCCAAAAAGCCTAAATGTCGGCATTGCCAGGTTTTTTGGCTTGGAAAATGTTCCCTTTTTCCGTCTGGGGGACACAGATGGGTTCTCCACTCATGGCCCTTGCCTGCCCCCAATACCAGATCCGAGCGGGCCCATTTTTTCCCCAAAAAACCACCCGCCCTGGCCACCACGTTTCCAAAAAAAAATTTCAAGCGCTTGTCTGCATCTGTCCCCGGAAAAGTCCATCTGACCACCGACACAGGGACAGTAAGCACCCAAGGCCGCTATATCTCTGTGACGCTCATGGTGACGGGGTGGATGTCACTGGTGGTGACGGGACTCTCAGGCTCACGCACCTCTTAAAAACCGCGGGGAGGTGCGGGGTTTTTTTTTCCCCCCAAGGTCCTCTGATGGCATCACGTGCCCAAAAAACCCGGGCCCTGTTGAAATCAATCTGTCTTGGGACCGTCCACACACGGGTCAGGAGCGTGGACGGCTCCCCCGAAACAGACCGAGCGCGGCGGGGTCCAAGAACCTTGTGCCAGGGAATGGTGTGGATAACGGGCGAAATCTTGGGCCCCCCTTAAGATCGGAGGGTGGGGCACATCCTTGCCCGGCACATGTCATGAACCTCGTCTCCCGAAATTTTAAAGCGCTACCCAGTTTGGACTGCCTGCTGAGAAGGGTCGAGGTCGGTTTTAAACTTCCGCCCTTTTCCCCCTCTTCGCCCGCCTGGGTGCGTTGCAGCGTCAGCTCGGGGCCCCCCCGTCCCCCCTCATTGTTGACCGTGGCAACACGCTGAACCCACCCTCCACATGCTCCCGATTGTGGCAGCAGCGCAAGCCATAAAACATACAATGACCAGGCCTGACAACATGGGGGCGGACCTCGGGTGTGAGCCACCGAGATGGAAGCAGGTGAAAAAGCCTGCACCTCCTTGCCATTTTTTTAAGAAGCCACCAAAATGGCAGCGCGGACAATGCCCTTGTCAGCATGACCCTTGTGGTGATCTAGTTCTGTAACGATCGTTGACACTCTGAAACAACAGGGGCCCCCAGCGATTGAGGAGGAGATGAAACAGATGCGGACCAGAGTCTTTTCTCCGGAATCCACAAGGCCCACAGTTTTACAATTTTTTTCGGTCTTCCCTTTGGGAGTGGGTTTGGGGTCCAGGCTATGCAAAGGCGGCGCATCAGCTCCAGATGCATTACTGAGGGAAGTCAGGGCGTTTTGAAGCGTGGGAGGAATGGAGGAGGAGGAGGAGATTCCTAACACCGACATTACCAAAGTCCCCCGCCTTGGAAAGAATGCGCGAATTTGAGGCGGAGGAGGAAGATGAGGAAGATCATTTCAAACCCCCTCGACCCAGAGGGTTGGGGAAAACAAGGCTCCATCTCTCACATGAGTGCTTGGATGCTCCATTTCCTCCAACAGATCCCGCATTAAGCCTAAAAATGAACAACAGTTACTGGTGGCCACCCTCCTGGATCCCCGGTACAAAAAAAAAAACCAGCACTTTTCCCTTCCCCCTACCCCAAAAAGAAGTAAAATGCGGAAATGGAGACCTTGCTGTTGACAAATGGAGACATCTGTTTTTGTCGCTTCCATTCTTCAAATGTCACGGTGGAACAAAATTAAAAAACATACAGCAGAGAGTGCCAGTAGCCGACGGCAGCACAGCAGGCAATGTGGCAGAAGCCTAATGGGGGACCTCTGGCAATCCTTATTTACCGCCTCACCAACGCATGTAATGCAGGACACACATCAAAAAACACAGAGACCACTTAAGAACAGGTGACGCTACTGCGTCTCACCCGATGTTTTTGGATGGGTTTCCCGGGCCCCAAAAAACTCTGGTATCCAAAAGGTGAATGGCCCAGCTCGCCGCCACCCAAGAGGTTTTTCCCCGCCCCCGCAGCCACGTCAATCTAGCGGGAAATTCGCCAGCGGAGGATTTATTACAGACAAAAGCATCCGGCTTTCCCAGATAATGTTATCGTTTGACATTTATCAAGATGAACAGGCATGGTCTCTGATGATTTGTGGCCCCAATTGCCGGGCTACTTCAATTCCCTTCAAACAGAAATTCCTCTTTAAAAAAATTTTTTTTAAAATGACTTTCTCTCTGCAATTTTTATTTAGTTCCAAAAAGAAAATTTTCTGGTTTGGCGGTGTGGAGACTTTAAAAAACACCCAAAGGGTTTCAAACAAAACCTATTCCATTTACTCACTTTTTCTTTAGAATTTTTCACATTGTCATTTTTTTTGGGGGCATGTTGCTGTGAGATACACTAAATCAGGTCCTTTGGGAAAAGAAAAGTGGGTTCTAAGTGGCATTTCTCCATCAAAAAATTTTTTTAAAAGGGTGAGAAGTCATTTTTTTTAATTTTTTTTTGGGGCATTTGCTGTGGATACACTATAATTAGGTCCTTTGGAAAGAAATTGGCTTCTAAAATGGGATTTCTCCCCCCTTTCAAAAAAAAAAAATTTTTTTACTGCTTTCCCTATTCCCAAAAAAAAGTGTTTTTAACAGACATTTGTTCTTCCAATTTTCAAAATGGGTCAAGGGTATGTTTTTTTAATTTTTCGGGCATTTTGCTGTGAAATGCAGCTATACAAAAAGCCATTCTAAAAAAATTGGTTTTTTTAACAGACATTTGTTCTTCCACAAATTTTCAAAAGTGGCTCAAAGGGGCATGTTTTTCAAAATTTTGGGGGCATTTTCTGTGAAATGCCTAAATAAAGGCCCATTCTAAAAAATGTGGTTTTTAACAACATTTGTTTTTCACAATTGTCAAAATGGCTCAAGGGATGGTGGGTGTCAAAAACAAAATAGTAGGACACTGTTAAGGGGGACATATTGCAAAAAATTACTTGTTTTTGCAAGATCTTTAAAATAGCTAGTGATCCCTTTTGTGGCAACCCCTTTAATAAAAATTACAAAAAAAAAAAAAACAAAGACGTGGGGGATTTTACCAATTTTAAAAATTGTTTTTTTAGAATTAAACTACTAAAAAACGATGTACAAAAAGCTGAACAAATATTTCCCCTAATTTACAAGGAGTACAGAAGCTTGAACAGATGTAGGTTTCCCAGGGCAGGTATAAAATCAAAGTCCTTCAACTAAAAAGGTGGTTCAAAGACTCCTTTTTTTCCCGGGACTTTTTAATCTGGGGGTCAGACAGGTTTAATGGGCAACGTGGGAAAAGAAAAGGTATATCACTGTCCATTCAACTCAAAAGGGGTTCAAAAACCCTCTTCCCAGCACTTTTTTTTCTGTGGGGCAGAAGGTTTTTAAAGTCATACTATGGGACAGTACGGGTTTGTCAATTCCATAAACTAAAATGGGGGTTCAAAGACTCCTTTTTCAGCACTTTTTTTTTTAAACTGAGGGCAACAGGTTTAATGGTCAACTGTGGGTACAGAACAGGTATAGTCAATGTCCTGTTCAATTAAAATGGTGGTTCAAAGACTCCTTTTCCCAGCACTTTTTAATCTGTGGGTCAGAAAAGGTTTAATGGTCATACTGCGGGCCAGAACAGGCATAGTCAATGTCCAGTTCAACTAAAATGGTGGTTCAAAGACTCCTTTTCCGCACTTTTGAATCTGGGGGTCATGCAGGTTTGGGGCTCATGCTGTGGCCCAGGACAGGTATAGTCAATTTCCAGTTCAACTAAAATGGTGGTTCAAAGACTCCATTTTCCGGCACTTTTTAATCTGTGGGTCAGACAGGTTTAATTTTCATTCTGTGGTACTGAAAAGTTATAGTCAATGTCCAGTTCCACTAAAATGATGGTTCAAAGACTCCTTTTCCCGGCACTTTTTAATCTGTGGGTCAGACAGGTTTAATTGTCATACTGTGGTACAGGACAGGTATAGCCAATGTCCAGTTCAACTAAAATGGTGGTTCAAAGACTCCTTTTTCAGGCACTTTTTAATCTGGAGGTCAGATAGGTTTAAGGATCATGTTGCGTTCTCGGACAGGGATAGTTAATGTCCAGTTCAAGTAAAATGATGGTTCAAATCATACTGCCTTCTGGCACTTTTTAATTTGTGGGTCATGCAGGTTTAAGGGTCATGCTGTGGTACAAGACAAGTATAGTGAATGGTCTGTGACTTTTTTTCTGTGGCTTTCATAACCTAAGTGTGTTGCCAAAGATGTAGCACGTATCCATTTGACTGTTGTAGATGTTAATTACAGCTTCTCCAGCCCTGTTTGGGTGTAAGAATGAAGGTGTTGTTCCTCTCCCATAGACTTTAATGGTCATCGGCGATAATGTATTATCAACTATCGGAAATCGTCTTGATAATTGCCGATATCGACTATCGACGATAGTCGACGTAATCGCTCATCACTAGTTGTGAGGGGTAAGCCTCTACATACCAAGACCGGTAATGAGGACAGCAGTGACAATGAAACACAAATAGATGATGATGAAGCCGACCGCACTTGGGAGCCGCGTGAGGCAAGGGCTTCATCATCATCAGGAGATGAGGGCGTCAGCTTGCGCGTCAGGCAGCGGCGCAGCCAGCAAGTGGGTTGTGTGGCCGTGAGTCAGCAGGATAGCAGCAGTGTGAGGCCGGGAGCCAAGCGGCCACGGGGTAAAAAACCCGCTTCGCAGGTCCTAGAAAGTAGCGGCACAGGGGCTCAGCGAGAGAGCGGCGGTAGTAGTTACTCAGTGCGGAGCATTGGCGGTAAAATCAGATACTCGGCGGTGTGGCAGTTCTTTTCTAAGACACCGGAGGAGCCGAATATGGGTATATTTAGAATCTGTAGGCAGAAAGTGAAGTGTGGCCAGGGAGCTAACGTTGGCACCACGGCCCTACGTCAACACATGCAGCGTCACCATCCTGGGAGAAACGTGGCTCAGATGTGGTGGTCCATCCTGCCGCCGCAGCAACAGCAGCAGCGCCCAGTGGCACGCATGCCATTGCAGCCAGTCAAGGCTCCACCATCTCTGCAGAAGGGAGCTGTTTATCTTTGACATCATCTCCCGGTCCAGATGCTCCTGCTCCTCGCTACTCATGGCACCAGCAGTCGTTCAGCGAGGCGATTGCAAAGAGACAACAGTATGCGTCCAACCATCCTAAGGTGCAGAAGCTGACCATGCACCTGTCCAAGTTGTTGGTACTGCAGTCCCTCCCTTTCCAAAGGGTGGACTCTGCACAGTTCAGAGAACTTATGGCTTGTGCCGAGCCGAGATGGAGAGTTCCAAGCCGTAATTTCTTTTCCAAAAAGGCAGTACCAGCACTTCATAAATATGTAGAACAGAAGGTGGGCCAGTCCTTGAGCTTATCGGTTTGTTCCAAGGTGTACGGCAGCGCGGACGCCAGCACAGCAGGCACACCAACAACTTGGACAGGAGACGGCGCTTTCTCCTCCACGTTGTCAAACTGCGGCTCCTGCTCCAATGTCCGCCTCCTCCTCCTCCACCACCACCACCATCTCAGCCTCCACAAGTACTGCTATATCATACCACATGTGTAGGGCACAGCGGTGTCACGCAGTTCTACACCTGGCAAACGAAGTCACACAGGGGAGGAACTGCTCTGCGTCATGCAGCAAGAAATCGATATGTGGCTTTCTCCACGCCAGCTGCAAATCGGAACCATGGTGAAGGACAATGGGAGTAACATGGTGTCCACGCTGCACCGAGGAGGGATGGTCCATGCGCCCTGCATGGCGCATGTGTTCAATCTGGTTGTGAGAAGGTTCCTGAAGTCTTCCACCGATCTTCAGAGGATTCTGAAAATGACCAGGAAACTGTGCATGCACTTCATCCATTCCTACAAAGCCAGAAACACCCTCCTAGAATTGCAGCGGCAGAACGGCCTCCCCCAACACACTCTAATATGCGATGTTTCCACCCATTGTAATTCCAGCCTGCACGTGTTGGACTGACTGTATGAACAGAGAAAGGCCGTTAACGATTTTTTGATGATCCATGCGGACAGGAGTACTCCCCTGTGTAACTTTGATGTCAGCCAGTGGCAGCTCATGCGTGACACCTGCCGTTTGTTGAGGCCATTCGAGGATGCGACGTTATTTGTCAGTCGCCAGGACTACGGGATGAATAACGTCATTCCACTGCTTCATGTCCTGAAACAGATGCTGAAAAATATGTCTGGGTAGGGGATTGGAGACGTAGCGACCACATCTCGCGGCCACATGAGTCCGGTGGGGACTGAAATGGAGGAGGAGGAGGACATTGGAGCAGAAGCATTGTCTGGTGAAATGAGTGGATTTTCTACCCAGGTGACAAGAGAAGAGGAGCAGGAGCAGCTGGAGGAGGTAGATGGAGATGAGGAAGATGAGGCAGATGACCCGCAAGCACCGTGGCAGTATACAGTGGAGATGGAGGCAGGGAGCCCCTCGGAGTCACTTGTGCAGATGGCCCGCAGCATGCTGATTTGCCTGGCTAGTGACAGCCGAATAGTCAGCATCCGGCAGAGGGATGACTTCTGGCTCTCCACCCTATTGGACCCTCGCTACCGGTCCAAAATGGGAGCCTTTTTTCCCAGCTGCTGAGAGGGAGGACAAACTCAAATACTATAGGGAAATCCTCCGTAGTCAGTGGGCCGCTGCCTATGTGCAGCATCGTCCCTCCTCTGACAGGTCTGACCGGGGGGTTCTTCAGCGCTCACGTACTACTGCCGCAGCTGCTGGGGGAAGGTGGGGGGGGGGTAGGAGCAGTACCAGCTCCATCAGCAGCAACCTAAGTCTGGAGTCACTGATGAGCAGCTTCCTTCACCCGCCTAGGGAGGAGGGCAGTCGCCAGCAGCAGCAGCAGGACCTGGAGCAGACCCTGAACCAACAGGTGGTAGTCTACTTGGACAGCACTCTGCCACCCCAGTTAGAAGATCCGCTGGACTACTGGGCAGCCAAACTGGATGTTTAGCTGCAACTTGCCGAGTTTGCAGTGGCGAAGCTGTCCTGCCCGGCCAGTAGTGTGGCATCAGAGCGGGTGTTCAGTGTGGAGGGGGCCATCATTACCCCAAGGAGAACCCGCTTGTCCACGGGAAATGTGGAACGACTGACTTTTGTCAAGATGAATCAAGCGTGGATCGGCCAGGATTTCCACACACCAATGCCTTAGGCGTCAGACTACATCAGCCATGACGCCTCACCCAAACTGTGAGAAATGAGTCTGGGTTCAAACTACCTGCCTCAGCCACTATTCTGATGCCGCCACCCGCCTGATGCCACACATCTGCTGACAGTTTCTCCATTTGCCACCAACCATCTTTACCAGGGACTGGTATTGCCACCCACCTCCACACTCTGTCATTGTGCCACTCTATGACCTCATGCTGCTGCTGCTGTTGCTGGTGCCGTGACATACACACTGTGTCACTGTGCCACTCTCTGACCTCATACTGCTGCTGCTGTTGTTGCTGCTGCGGTCACCTCCACACTGTGTCATTGTGCCACTCTCTGACCTCATGCTGTTGCTCCTGCCGCCGTCACCTCCACTCTCTGTCATTGTGCCACTCTGTGGCCTACTCCTGTTTTTGCCACCTCCAGAATGTCATTGTGCCACTGCCTGACCTCATGCTGCTGCTACCATGACCTCCACACTGTGTCATTGTGCCACTCTGTGGCCTACTCCAGTTTTTGCCACCTCCAGAATGTCATTGTGCCACTGCCTGACCTCATGCTGCTGCTGTCGTGACATCCACTCTGTGTCATTGTGCCATTCTGTGGCCTACTCCTGTTTTTGCCACCTCCAGAATGTCATTGTGCCACTGTCTGACCTCATGCTGCTGCTGCCATGACCTCCACACTGTGTCATTGTGCCCCTCTTGGCCTACTCCAGTTTTTGCCACTTCCAGAATGTCATTGTACCACTCTCTGACCTCATGCTGCTGTGGCTGCCGCCGTCACCTCCACACTCTGTCACTGATGTTGCCACCTGAGCTCTCTGCTTGTTTTTTTCTAGCTTTCGCTGCCATGACTTTATCAGGCTACATTCCCACTTCAGTTTTTTGGTCAGTTTTGCCCTCTTAAGTGCCCAGGGAATTTTATAGTGAAGCGATTCTAAGAGCGGCGGCAGTCATCTGCATGTCATACTAAAACACAACATTGTATGAAGACCAAACCAAGCTCCCTCTGCATATTTAAGCATGGCACAATGTTCTACAGCACCCTGCAGGCTCTGTACAGCCTGGAAATAGCTGTTTTTTTACGTGATTCGTCCCAAAGTAATTCGGACCAAAACTAATTTTGGCGGAAAATTCGGCGAAGTGACCAAATCGAATTTTTGAGAAATTCGCCCATCTCTTGTTATAATTTGTCACTGTTGCTCCTATTCTGATTGGCCGGGATAGCCAAGCCCCCGCTAGCTCAACCAATCAGCTATTTTCTGCATTTTTACTGTATTTTGAACTGTCCAGCCTTTTCATTTGATTGGTCAATACTACTCCATAGCTTATAATGGTTCACTGTCGCTTCTATTCTGATTGGCTGGTTTCTGCCGACCAATGAGAAGCGCTTACAGAATTTGAATTACTGTATTTCCCTGCAATTTCCAAGATCCTAATTCCTGATGTAGAGCCGTTCTTGACTTTTGGAAAATGATTTTATTCATGTATTTTTTTAGAAGGTTTGAGCTCTCTTTCTGATAATGTTTTACATCTAATACAAACGATTTTTGGAATCATACTCCATGCCGCACGGAGCTGCGAGTTGAGATGGATTTCTTTTGCGATCTTCTATATGTTTCCTCTCATGTTACGTTCTCGCTTCACTTTGCCTCCTCCGGCTCATTTAGACCAACTTCAACTAGGTCTGTCTGTGGGAGCTGGCGAGCGCTGCAATGGGCCGCACATTGCCGAGTTGCGATCATGCATGCCTCGGAGTTTTCTAATGTGCCGCATCCCGCCCCAGAACGCCCACACCGCGCCCATTGCACGCCCTTCATGTTAGGCACATCCGAAAGTGGCGAAGGCTGCGCCTAACATCGCATCCCTGCGTCCGACAGGGGATTCAGATCGGTGAGGCGCCGTTTTCGCCAGAAAACTGGCACAACTCCCGATCATACATGTCGCCCATAAAGTCATGCTTCCTGAAAAATGGTACTGATAAAAATTGTCAGCTCATCCTGAAAAAAACAAGCCCTTACATGGCTCAGTACACAGAAAAATAAAAGTTATGGCTTTCAGACTATGGTGATGCACAAACGTGTTTTCTTTTTTAAATATAATTGTTTTTAGTATGTAAAAGCATTAAAGCATTAAAAAATTGGGTATCGCTGTAATCATATCAACCTGCAGAGTAAAGCTACTGTAGCATGTTAACTGTACCGCACGGTGACCCCTGTAAAAAATAAAAAACAGTAACAGAATTGCTGTATTTTGTTCAAAACATCACATAATAATAAAAAGCGATCAAAGCATCATATGCACCCCATAATGGTACCAATAAAAACATATAATTATCACGCAAAATCAAGCCTGTAATCATTTCCATATACAGAAAATTTAATTTTTACAAACTTATTTCTATCATATAAAAGTAATAAAACCTAAAAAACTGTAATTGTACCGACCGCATAGTAACATTATTATGTCTTTTATACCGCACAGTAAAAATGAAGCCCAAAAAACAATGGCAGAACTGTGTTTTTTCCCCCCATTTTCATGGCCCAATACTAAAAAAAAACCTATGGAACACCTGTGGGTTAAAAAAGCACAATACACCCCTAGGTAAGATCCATGAGGGTTGTTGAATCCAAAATGGAGCGACTTCTGGAAGGTTTCACCTGTTCTGGTTCTTTGGGGGCTTTGCAAATGCGACATGGCACCACCAAATGCCAAATAGCACTCCCTCCAGTAGCTTACACCCACATTTGGGGTATTGCAAACCTTTGAAGAAATTGCGTAACAAATTTTGGAATGCCTTTTTTTCAGGATTCCTTGTAAAAATGAAACCTTTTCAGCTAAAATTGCATATTGTTTTAAAAATTTTTTTTTTTCATTTTCACAATCTAATGCAAAAAAAAAAAATTGTGAAACACCTGTGGCGTCAATACGGTCCCTACACCCCTGCATATATTCCTTAAGGGGTATAGTTTCCAATATGGGTTTTTTTTAAGAGTGATTTTTTTTAAGTTTTAGCACCTTATGGTGTCTGCAAACTTGAAATGGCGCCTAAAGAAGATCCTAATGAAAAGGAGACCCCAAAGTCCAGTAGGTGCTATTCTGAGGATTGTAGTTGATTCAAATAGTGTGTTAGGGCCACATATGGGATATCAATAAAAACAGCAGAATCCTGTGAATCAATGTTGCATTTCCCTTGTAACATCTACTGCGTAACAGTGAATGATGGATAAAATTTGAAAATCTTCAGAAAAAGTGAAATTTTGAAATTTCACTTCCATTTTACTACAACTTCTGTGAAGCTCTCAAAGGGTTAACAAACATTGTAAATTCTGTTTTGAATTGTTTAAGGGGTTCAATGTCGTACATGGATTCATTTATGGGGTATCTTACATGCAGGTCCCACAATTCTACATTAGAACTGGACTAGTTCCTCAAAAATCTGTGTTGTGAATTTTCTTGAACATGTGAAAAATAGTTACGAAAAAAAATTAAAATACATTTAAAAATGATGCCAACTTACAGTAGACATATGCTAGATGCTAGGTATAAACCATTTTGTGTTGTATTATTTTGTTTTAGTTGGAGAAATTTTTGAACTTTGAAAAATGCAAATTTTTCCAATTTTTTTTTTTTCACAAACAAACAAGGATTGTATGGACAAAAATTTCTTACTAACCTAAAGCACAATGTTTTAAAGGAAATCACATGGAGAGGTAAAAGTATAAAAAAGTTATTCCAATATAAATTGACATATGTCAGATTTGAAAAATGGGGCTCAGTCTTTTGGTCCAAAACTGGCTGCATCCTGAAGGGGTTAATGGCATAAACATGTAACTTTTTGCATCCAAACTGCCATAGCACATAAATAAAAAAACAATCACAAATAGGCACCATCTTTAATTAAGACTAAAACAAGAGTGCAATAGATATAATTTCCTTTCTTGTAATAGGGTTATTCACTGAGACTAACAGGCATCAGTCCTGATTCTGCTCTATAGATAGCTCTGTAAGGATAATGTATTTTCTGTACCAAAGGAAACATGTGAGAAAATCCTTTGTTATGGTAACTCTTGTGCTCTTCTTGGACATATTTATGTTTTCCCCAAAAATTAATTCAAGTTTCAAAAAAATATAAAACTTAAAACCTTATATCAAGGAAATGACACTTAAGAGACTTTAACATTAGTCCATAAATGATCCTCTCAATAAATTGTCAAGTGATACTGTATATCTTCCTGTTCTGCTAGTTTCACATATGTACACACTTTGTGAATGCAGGAAACAAGTGATTAATCAGCGATGTATAAGTGGAGATCCAATTACTGTATGTACAATATTCTAAGCCTTTGTTAAAGTAGGCCATTTATATCTACTGCGTGTCTAATAACAAAATAAATAAGACAGAAATGTCCAATTAAAATGTTGAATATGATGGATCATTTCAAAGTATCTGCAGTGTTAAGTGTTTCCACAGTCTTTCTCTGTGTTATTTATGTGACTCTAATCTGAAAACTAGTGAAGAAAATTTTCACTCATTTTGTTCCTTTTTGCAAGACTTAATTGTTCAAAAAGACTGAAGGTAGTAGTATGCCTTCTACCAGCGTTATATTTGCCCCGAATATGCTAAATATTGTACCTCTAAAGCATAGACTTGACTTTTCAAACATATTAACTTTTCTGGACAAACAGCAGTGATGCTTAGATAGCACCTCAGACTATTCGGTAATTTTGTGTTAACTATTGTACAGACTAGGGCTGAACTAAAATAATGAAAAAAAAGTATCCAGTGTCCCCTAATGGTCCCCAATCAGTAACATCACGCAGTAATGGCATATAACGTAAAAGGGGCCAAAACTTGAGCCCGAAAACCCGGTTGAAAAAAAACCGGGGAAAAAAATTGGCCACAAAAAAAGACAAAAAGGGGAAAGCGATGTCACTGCGGGGAAAACCCACCCAAGTCACTGGGCTCCAGGGGCACTTTAGGATTTGAAAAGGGGGGAAATTTTGGGTTTATTTATTTTATTTTGCCCAGTCCGGGCCCGGTAGAGGGGTTTTTCCAAAAAATCCAGAAAAACACTTATTTTTTCAAAAAAAAGCGACAAAAAATGCATCCAATCAAAACAGGGGAAAAAAAAAAAGTATTTACCCCCAGCCACTAATTTTGCAAGTTCTCCCATTTAAAAAAGATGACAGAGGTATGTAATTGACATCATGACACCCAAGGTAGACCCCCCCAACAATGGAGACAAAAGAAAAACAAATCCAAAAATTTCACATTTGTCTGTTTTGGGAAAAAATTTTTTATTTTGAAAAATTTTAGGGTTTGGAAAAATAAGAATTTTGGTCACTTACAAACAAGCAAGTTTTTTTTTTTTTCGGGCTCTCACAAAACCGAAAATTTTCTTCTTTTTAAGAGGCTCCTCTGTCCTCCACCCCCTTTAAACCTTTTAGTAATGCCTGACCCCAGACTTGCCCGAAAGGGAAACTACAATCCCGCCTGTTGTATGACCCTGAAGAAGGGAAAAAGGTCCAAAACTTTCCCTGCTGCATTCACACTCCCTTTAAAAGCTATTTAGAACGGCCTTCAGCACCGGGATTAATACAGTCGCCCAAA
Source organism: Phyllomedusa bahiana (assembly GCA_025379985.1). Taxonomy (NCBI): domain Eukaryota; kingdom Metazoa; phylum Chordata; class Amphibia; order Anura; family Hylidae; genus Phyllomedusa; species Phyllomedusa bahiana. Next base: position 29,746 of record JAODAL010011442.1, read on the forward strand.
AATTTACTAAAAGAATCTTTTTATTGATAGATTTTTTTGGGCAAAATTAAATACTGAGAGGAGGGATCTGTGGGTTTGGAAGGGGTTTAAATCATGCCTAAAGCTAAAGGGCTGAAGGGGAGGGGTGAAAAAATTTAGCCTAAAAATTTCAAAATTTTCAAAACTTTTTAAACCCTTTTTTTACTTTTCAGTGTATATTGCTTTGCTTTATCCCTATGTTTGGGCAATTTTACAAAACCCCCTTTAAAACGCCCGGGCCCCCGTTTTTTGACGGGGGGGGGGGTTTGGGGGTACTTCGTCTGCACGACGTTTTTTTGGCGTCGCTGCAGAGAAGGATTTTAAAGCGCTGGGGACACTTCTGCTCTAAGAACCAGCGAAAGATCGCAGCCCGGGTTTCTTAGAGCATCGATCAGGAACCAAATTATTGGCTCCTGTTTCATGTATCGCTGTGACACCCAAATCACACCCACCCCAGCTGTTTTCAATAAGAAAACAGCAGGAGCGTAACCCGACAGCTCCTCCCAAAAAGGGAAACAAGCTTTTTTAAAAACGGGCTTATGTTCTTTATGCCGATGGACCCAAAATAAAATTTGGGTTTCCCCTAACCCATGTGATCACTGGGGATATCCAATCACAGTAAACCCCCCACAAAAAAAAACAAAATATAAAAGGGGAAAAATTATCTTTTTTCCCCTCTACCGTTCAAACCCCGGGGAAAAGGGGAAACAGATACTTTTCAAAAATCTGTCCCCTCAAAAAATTTCACCTGTCCCCTTTTTAAACCAAAAAAAAAGTGAACATAACAATATTATATATACACATAAACATTTTATATATATATATATAAATACATATATATAAAAAATATATATATAAAATATATATATATATATATATATATATACTGTATATATATATATATACACACACCCCACAAAAACTCTGTTTAATCGCTGCAAAAAGGTCTCGGTTACAAAAAAAAAACACTTTTTTAAATTGAAGAAAAAAAATACATATATATATATTATATATATATATATATATTTTATATATATATATATATAAATTTATATACATAAATACTCCCTACACACCACCCCACACCGTGTTGTAACAGGGGGTTAAGGCCCGTTGTCTTTTTGGGGGTTTAGGGGGTGTGCTTTAGATTTAAATAGAAAAAAATTTGAAAAATTTAACAAAAAGAAAAAAAAAAAACTTTTATATATTACATATTTTTGTGGGGGCCAAAAAAAAAAGCAGAGGCCCCTTTTAAAGTTAAAGCCCTTTTGTCGTTGTACAGCCGGAGCATTTTGCTTTTATTTCGGGGCTTTTTTGGCTTGAGTTTAGGGTGTGGGTTTTAGGGGGGGAAAAAAAAAATTTTAAAAAAAAAAAATTAAACTTTTTTTAATACGCTAAAATAAATTTTATATTACTACATAGTCTTGGGGGCCCAAAAAAAAGGACAACGCCATTTAGTTTCAGTTTTTTTTGTTCTTTTGAAAACAGCGTTGAGCGGGTTGTTTGTTATTCGGGCTTGTGGCTTGAGTTTAGGGGGGGGGTTTTTAAGGGGTGTTAAAAAAAAAAAAAAAAAAACTTTAAAAAAAAAATTAACTTTTTTTAAAAAACGTTAAAAAAATAGTTTTTTTAAAAATTACATAGTCTGGGGGGCCCCAAAAAAAAAAAGGACAATTTCCTTTTAGTTCACTGATTTGGTGGTTTTAACACGTTGAGGGGGTTTCTGTTATTTCGTGCTTGTGCTTGGGTTTGGGGGTGAAAAAAAAAAAAAAATAAAAAAGAAAAAAAAAAAAAAACATTGGTTACAAATTTTAATTTTTTATTTGGGGGTTTTGGGATAAGAAATCATTATGGTTTCCAGGAGATACACCCCGGGGAAGCATATGAGCTGCTGTGCGCAGATTCTAAAAAGGAAAAAACATCTGATTTTTGGATTTTATCCCTTTGAAAGCAAGAGGGGAAGATTCGTTTTCAATGATCCTCTAAAATAAGTAGCGGGGGGTATAGAAAAAAGGTGCATTTTGCCACAACATCAAGTGCAGTAGAAATTGCAGCCCCGGGAAACGCAAAACCCCCCCCCCCCCCCCCCAATTGATTTAATGTGGTTTACCTAAAACCCGCCCCATTAAACCCTAATCAAAGAAATTTTTAAAATTGCAACCCCCTGGCATAAATTTTAATGTCAGAATTTTTTTTCACCCCCGGTTTTTTTTTTCAAATTTTTATCCCCCTAAACCAAGTAATGGACCATTTTGAAAAGGAAACAAATTTGTATCCCATCCATATATTAAAAAAAAAAACCCTCATCTCGTTAGGGCCAGATGTGGACTCCCACAAATAAATTAAAAAAAAAAAATTTTGGGTTCTAACGTTAAAAAGGGGATGGAAAAGAAACCTTCAATTCGTTTTTACGGGAAATAAAATGCCATTTAAAAGCCCAAAAACCCTTTTTTCCCGGTATTATGGGGGCCCCAAGCAGGGATGAAATGATTATCCGATTTCTGCATTTTAAAAGACAACGTCCACGCCCCCCCCTTCCAAATGACAAAAAAACGTGAAACCGGGGGTTTTTAAAAAATTTAAAGGGCCTTTTTCCCAAATTTTTTAAATAATTTTTTTTTTAGGAGCATAACTCCTGAACAAAATTTGGCGGTGGGTGAGTCGCCTTAAAGAATTTTAAAGGGCGTCTCCTTTTTGCCAGTTTAAACCCTCCAAGAGTGCAAAATATGGAGTGGGAAAAAATAAAAAGTTATTTTGAAAGCACCACTGGGTACACCTCTGCTTTTAAAAAATTTTGAAGGGAGGGGGCCATGAATTTTTTTTCCCCCAGGGTTTCCCCCCCAAATAAATTGGGGACCACTGGCAAAATTTTTGTGGGATTTATTGGGCCCTTTTTTTTACAACCCAAAGGGGTATAATGTTTTCACAGACACTTTTAAAACTAGTTTCCAACGTTTTAAAAGCCCCGCACTCCCGGGCCAACACTTGGGGCCTTTTGGGACGATAAAGTAAAAAATTTGGGAAAGGGATTACCCCCGTGTGCTTTTTGAGAAAAAGTTACCAAAAAGGGGGGCCCTTTCAACCCTTTTAAAAGGGGAGGAAGTCTGGCACTTAAATTTTTATGATCGGGAAAGGTTTTGTATAAAGGAAACACAAATATTTCCCTCCAAGCGAAACCCCAAATTTTCCAGAGAAAAGTGGGGTTCTTTTGAAAGAAAAAAACCCCCTGTGTAATCGCTTACAACAATTCATGGGTTTGGGGTGGATTTGTTTTAAACCCCCGATGTTTACAAACCTTATTGGTTAAAAGAAAAACCAGAACATTTTACAAAAAAATGGGCCCAAAACCCCATCCAGGTTGCGATGAAAAATGCATTTGGGTTTTCCTTTTAAAAAAAAAAAAGATGCAAAGGGGGTTTATTTCCCTTTTTTTCCCAAAAAAAAATCATTGAAAAGCTCCTATTTTTAATCCCCAGACCAAAGGGTAGGGTATAGATTTAGAGGTTTTGGGGCCGGCTTTCGAAAGACATTTTTTTTCAGACCATCCCTTCAACAGAGACCCCAAAAAAATCCTAAAAAAAAGGTTTCCCGGGGCCCCGCAGCAAAACAAGGGGGGCCCAAGTGAGTTCCCCCGGGATTAATTTTTCTTTTTTGTCCCTCCCCCCCCCGGCCTATTTTATAACCCCCTTTTTTTAAATTTATCATACTTGCCCCAAAATTATTAAATTTTCTACTAAATTAAATTAAAAAGAAAACAAAATTTTTTTTGTGCAGGAAAAAATTTTAGGGTAGCAACTTTTTGGTAAATTTTTAAATTAAAGGGTTTATAAAGAAAATTACTTTTATAATTTTTTTTGGGGGGAGGGGACCACTTTTCAGTAAACCCCCTTTAGGGAAAGGGGGCCCAAAATCCATTTAACTTGGAAAAACAGGGGTGCTTCTCTACCTGTGGGCCCCGTTTTTGTGCCCCGGGATAAAATAAGGGCTACAATTTGGGGGCATTTTTTTAACAAAAAAGAAATAGGTTTAAACATTGTGGGGGGCTATTTTCATTTTTTTGTACATTGTTTCCCAAAAAAAAAGTATTTTAAATTGACACCTTTTGGGGAAAAAAAATTTAAATTTTATTTTTTTCCACGGCTTTGCATTAATTTCAGCAAAAAACTGTGGGGGCCCCAAATACTTGATTAAAGTCCCTTTGATGGGAAAACAAAAAGGGGGGTAAATTTTTTAAAAAAGGGTAATTTTTTTGGGGTGTTTTTTGGGTTTTTTTAGGGAGTGTAATACCTTTAAGAAAATGTCCAATGGGACCCCCGTAACATTTTGAAGCTAAATTTTGGGACTAAAAGCTAGTGGGGGCTTTCTTTAAACCCCCAGGCCCTGTCGTGTGTCTAGACAAAAAACTAGGGCCACAATGGGGGTAATTTTTGAACACAGAGAAACAGGTGTTACATTTTGGAGGCAAATTTTTTCATTTTTTTTGTACATTGTCCAAAAAAAATGTTTTTTAAATTGAACCCCCCTTGTGAAAAAAATTCAAAAATTTTTTTTTTTTTTTTCCCCCGGCTTTTTTATTAAATTTTTAAAAAACCAAAAAAAAAAAAAATGTTTGGGGCCCAATACCGATTGTCTGTAATGAATTTCAGGAAGGGGTTTAAATTTTCAAAATGGGGTCATTTCCGGGGTGTCTATTTGTTTTAGGTACGGAAAAACCTTTTTAAAATGTCTCCCAATGGGAACCCCAAAAACATTTTGGAAATAAATTTGTGTACTAAAAAACAAATTTGGGGGCCCGCTTTAAAAATTTTGGCCCGTCCGTGTGTCTAGAAAAAAATATTAGGGGGCCCCCAAAGTGGATATTTCTGAACACAAAAGAAAAAAGGGTGAAAACATTTTGGGGTTTTCTTTTCTTCATTTTTTATTACAATGGGCCCCAAAAAAAAGTATTTTTAAATTTACACCCTTTTTGAAAAAATTTCCCAAATTTTTTTTTTTTTACCACCCGGCCCCCCCTTTTCATTAACTTCCCGCAAAAAAATTGGGCGAAATACCCGTATGTCTGTAAATAATACAGGAAGGATGTAGTTTTTAAAAAGGGGGCCAAAACTGGGGGGTTTTTTGTTGTTTTTGGGTTTTGGCCGGGAAAACCCTTTTTAAAAATGCCAAAGGGGGCCAATAAAATTTTTTAAACTAAATTTGTGTACTAAAAACTATGGGTGCTGCTTTAAACCCTTTTGGGCCCTGTTTGTGTGTCCCCAGACAATATTTTAGGGCCACAATGGGGGTATTTTTTTTTGAACACAAAAAGAAACACGGTGATACATTTTTGGGGGGCACTTTTCATTTTTAAAGTACAATTGTCCAAACAGAATGTATTTAAAAATTTCCACCTTTGTGAAAAAAATTTTAATTTTTTTTTTTTTCACCTGCTTTTCATTTTAATTTTTAGTAAAAAACTTTTGTGGTAAAAATACTCACTGGGAAAACCTTTTTTAATACCCTAAGGGGTTTTTTTTCAAAATTTAAAGGGATTTTTTGGGAAAGGGTTTTTTCATTCTACACCTAGAGGTCCCTTCATTTTTGGCATGACCCAAAAATCCAAATTTTTCTTTCCCAATTTTAAAAAATTTCTATTAAATGTAAATTCCCAAAAAAAAAGTTAAAAATTTTAAAAAATGCTGACAAAGTAAACTGACATATGTAACATATACAATGATACAATATTTTTTTAAAGGGGATGTATGTAAAAAAAAACCCCTATAAACAGTTGAAAATGGGAAAAAAAGAAAAAATTTTCACATTTTTTACATTTTTTTTTTCCCTTTTTTTTTAAAAAAATGCGCCCAAAATTTAACCAGTCTAAATTTTACCCTAAAGAAAGACAATTGTACGAAAAAAAAATATCAAAATTACATGGATGGGCAAAACCTTTACAGAGTTATTCCCTAATAAAGTCAAACATACCAGATTTTCAAAATCTGGCTTGGTCATTAAGTACTTTTCGGGCCTTCGGCTTAAGGGGTTAAAGGGGTTATCTAGTGTAGCAAAATTATCATTAAAGGGAATGTGTCATCAAACAAGACATTGTTTAACCTATGTTTTTATGTAAAATATTTAAAAAATAAATTCTTAAGTCCTGCAGTTTTCACTTTGGCCACTAGGCCTAATAATAGCCTGACACTTCCTGTTCTGTAGAGAGAGATTTTCAGTAGTATGCTCTTTATCAGCACAAGCAGGGTGACATTGAAAGGTGACACCAATGTGTATAGAAAACACAGGATCCACCATTCACAATAGTAGATAGTCACAGCTCCCTCTCCATGCACAATGACTTATTCCCAGACCACAGTGCATGCCTAGAAAACTCCCATGAAGTCAATGGGACTGATCCTGTTCACAGGCTCCATTGTCAATAAAACTGCTGAACTGAGGATAACTACATCCAACGGAGTGCGCTGTGGAGCTCCTCAGCTCTTTTCCCATAAGCCATTGCTTTATGTAAAACAGTCAGTGAGGTCTGAATGGCAAGTAAACCTTCACACCGACCAATTTATTGGTTCCTCTCCCCTTTCGAAGCCACTCTTGCCTCTCACCCAATCAACCAGTAAGTTTTACACTGCACTGACAAGGGGCAAATACCCCGTAACAGCTGTCTGTAGTTGAACTTAACTGGTTTGGATCAAATCCCTTTCACATTGCTAGGCTCCTGAGAGCTACATGTGAACTGAGGATAACTCCATCCAGTAGAGTGCGCTGTGGAGCTCCTCAGCTCTTTTCTCATAAGCCATTGCTTTATGCAAAACAGTCAGTGAGGTCTGATTGGCAAGTAAACCTTCACACCGACCAATTTATCGGTTCCTCTCCTCAAGGAGAGACTTTTCTCCTTTCATAAAACTGCTGTAAAGCATCTTTCTAAATGCTGCTATAAGCAGAACAGGCAAGAAAGTTGTCCCCTCAATCATATACAGATAACTGAATTGATAAATCTACAGTCAGGAAATCCAAATGTTTTGGAAGAGAAACATATGTATCAGTATCTTGTTTTAATTAGTAAAAAAAAAATGGCAACATATTCACTTCAAATGTGGCTAGGGTGGGTAAAAAATGTTAAGAAAAGTTAAACTTACTTACCTGTCCCCGGTCACCGTCACTTCGGAGTTCTCCAAGACGTGCTTCTCTCCAGTCTCCACTTCTGGATTTCCATCCTGACACTCAGGATAGGCTCACATTTCATTGTAAATTAATGGAGCATGAGCCTCTTCCTAGGGTCAGGATGAGAACCTGAAAGTTGAGAAGACTAATGAAGACCTCCATGGTTGTGATTGTACTATTCCTATAACATCCTTCAATAGGCAAAGTGTAATAGGATTATATTAATACTGCAGAACAGTGTCAAGCTAAAAAAAATAATTTTCATAACATCCCTCTTTATGCCATTTTACAACTAAAAATAATAATAAAAAAATTTAAAAGTTAGACATGATTGGTATTGCCACATCCATAAAATTCTATTCTATTAAAATTTAGCATTTTGTTTTCTTGGTCATTTCCTCCTAAGTGAACAAAAGTTGTATTTTTTCCAAAATAGTACCACTAGAACTATACTTCAATGTGCAAAACATGAGACCTCACCGAGGTCCATAAATAGAAAAATAAAAAAATTGTTTTTTGTACAAAAATGGAATTGCAACGCATATGTAAAAAATACAAAAGTTTAAAATGGTACAAAAACACAATAAAAACTATAAGTTGCAGAATAATGATAATGTCATTTACACTGCACAGTGAATTCCATGAAAATAAACATCTCACAAAAATGCCACAGTTTTTAAATTCCACTCCACAAATAATTTTTTCTTGGTTCCACAGTACATTATATCGTATGGTCAGTGATACTACTAAAAAGTATATATTGTCCCTCAAAAAAACAAATAAAAAAATAAGCCCTCATACATCTATGTAAACAAAAATAAAAATTATAGATGGCTCTTGTAAGACAAGGAGGAAAAAATGAATTTATTGTAAAACAAATCACTGCAGCAACAAGGGGTTAAGTCTACTTGTAGATATTCCACATCAATGGACAACAGACACTACCTCCCCCTTGTAGCCCATCTTTAAGAGTTTATGAGTGATCTTTAATAATATGTATATTGGAGGATGTTTAGCTCTTTATTCTCTGTTCAGTAATTTAAGCTATATTTCAAAATTTGTCAAAAACCCCCATTTAATTTTGCACCCAGGCATCTTTGGTTGCCTTTGTCGAGAAGCATAAATGTATACCATGTCAAAAGCGTATGACACATTTGAGATTTCAATATGTTTCTAATGATTTCTGTTTATAGATGCGTTCCAGAAACAGTAATGTTTTATTACATTAATTAGCTTGGAGGTTTTTGGAGTGGATATATTTTGTTGAAGGTCTTTACTCTTCATTTTTAAGCATAATTTTCCTTAGTTTTTTTTTTCTATAATCGCTTTAGTCATAATAAACAGTGTTTTACACCTTAATTCGCAGGTCTGCTTTCATACTGTTTTGCTGCATTATCATATTTGCATTACAACCTCCTTTACTTGTTATTATACCCTGGTGAATATTGCAGTGTTTTTAAAATTACTGACTACTGGTATAGTTTCTGAAAATTCACATTTTTTATTTTATGTGTCGCAATGGAGAACATTAAGTACAACATATATGAACATGGCTGTGCCAGTTTTCTTGTGTACTATGAGCCAAAAAGGCAATGTTCACACGGCTTATTGCCGATGTAATTGCGGGGACGGATTTCGCCCCGCAATTACGCCGGCAGCCGTGCAGGGGGGGGCGGGGCGGGGGGCCGGCACCTCGCCGGCCGCATAGACACTCATTATTCATGGCACGTACACGCCGTAAATAATGTGCATGTTACTTTCTCCCCCCTCGGCGGATTCGCCGAGCGGGGAGAAGAGACGGAATCCACAGTTCTCTATGAAAACTATGGATTACCGTAATGACTGGGACGGATTGGAGCCATACTGCAGCGCAAATACGGCGCGCAGTACGGCTCCAATCAGTCCCAGAATAAGCCGTGTGAACGAGGCCAAAGAGTGTAAGAACAGGTGCACTCCAAAGACTTTTTAATGCGGCAAAGATTTGGGGTGTTCTGGGGGCCTTCCACCACATTTATAGAAGTAGACACATTAATGACTTTTTTACGTCAAATCTAGGAGCAGAACAGTTAGAACAGCCAGACCAGGTTAAAGGTGGTGCCTGAGCCAGACTTGTTGTATTGGCACTACAATGCGCCAGTATATATGAACTGCAGAAGAACAGGTTCATACGTTCTGGCGCATTCTACACTACCTTAAAGCAATTTGGAACTGGCCTGTCCATACCAACATTCATACATGTCGCCCTAAGATCCTGTAGTCATAATTATGTCCCCATTTCCCTTAACCCCTTCCTTATGGATGGTCATAATAATATGGCTCTAAAATTTTTTCCTCCTTGCCTTCTGAAAGCCATAACTTTTTTTATTTTTCCACCTACATAGAAACATGAGGGCTTTTACTTTGCGGGACTAGATGTACTTTCTAATGGTGTTATTCATATTACTATAGAATATACTGGGGAAAGACAAAAAAATTCTAACTGGGGCAAAATGTGAAAAAAACGTACTTGCGTCATATTTGCGGGAATTTTTTTTACGCAGTGTATTCATCGGTAAAAATGATGTGTTATCTGTATTCTACAGGTTGATAGACATCCAGCAATACCAAACATGTAGGGTTTCTGTTATGTTTTGGTACCGTAAAAAAAATTCCAAACATTTTCTATTTTTGAAATTTGCACCACAGCCCCATTTTGTGCGATCAATAACTGAGGGTGTAGTTTTTGTGGGCTGAAGCATACTTTTTATTGCTAGAAGTTTGGAATTCATGCGACTTTTATTCCAATTTTTATGGGATGTGAAATTGCCAAAAAAACCACAATTTTGCAGTTTACAATTTTCTTCTTCTACGGTGTTAAGCGTATGGAATAAATGATGTTATATTTTTATAGAATGGACTTTTTTGGACGCGGCGACACCAAATATGTGTAACTTTTTTATTGTGTTATCTTTTTTATTTGCAAAATGGTGAAAGGGGGGGGATTTGAATGCTTAATACTTTTTTTTATACACTTTAAAACGTTATTTTTTTTTTTTTTACTTTAACATTGAGTCCTTCTAGGATGCTTCACCACTAGGGGGTGCGATCGTAATACAGCCTAATGTATTGCATAGACAATGCATTAGGCTGTACCAAGATGGCAGTTTCCCCACTTCCTGCCTGGGGCAGGAAGTGGGGAAATTCAAAACATGGCATTGATGAAAGCCTTCACAAGGCTTCCCGCTGCCATGTTAACCCATCGGGACTCAGCGATTTTTCATTCATTTAGACGCCGCAGCTATCTTTTCCGCGACATCTAAAGGGTTAAACAGATCACCGGTGTTAGCTGCAATTAGTCACTAACACCCGGTGACTTTGAAACGGGATGGCAGCGCGATCCCTTTTCAAAGCTGCTTACCGGTGCTATGACGTACTCATATATCATAGGTCAATAAGGGGTTAAGTAAAATTTTAAAGGGATTGTCTTATATAATAAAACACACACCCTCTTTCATACGTCTAAAGGAAATAGAGCTAATAACAAGAAGAGGTTACCCTAAAGCTATTTTACAGAACCTACATTATGATTTCTGTAGCAGATACCCCGTGCTACCAAAGCTAAGTCCACTGTAGCAATGAGCTGCCGTTTCAACCTGGCCATTGATTGATAGTGATTCACAGCAATAGAGCAATGTCAATCATTGGCAGGGAGACTCACATGGAACAATTTTCTACAAATTCCAACAAAATTCAATATGGGCAAACCCTAGTCAAATCTCAAATATTTGTTTTGGAGTTAACAGTGATCTGAACCCAAATGCGCAACACTAATGCTTAAAGCAGTGTTCCCACCATAGACTTTCATTCCGTATTGTTAGGATATGCTATCAAAGTCTGATAGGTGCGGGTCCCAGAAGTGGTCCAAACTCTGGGAGTGGCACCTAAATTGTGAATATGCACCAAAAAGTTAAGGCTCGGAATGAAGATCGGGTCACGTTTGCGCGTGACTCTCCATTCTATTCTTTTTTGAGAGTGACCAAAGTGACCAAAAATTTTATGCTGGGTATTTTTTTCTACACTGTTCACCTTGTAGAGTAAATAATGTTAGATTTGAATGGATTTGACTTTTAAGGATGTGGTGATTTAATATTGATGTTTACTTTTTTATTTTTAATTCATTTATTTTTTTTACTTGTAAACTGGCAAATGGGGGTGTTTTAAACTTTTTAAACTTTTATTTTTTATATTTAAAAACTTTTTTTTTACTCTTGTACTTTTAGTTCCCCTAGGGCAATTGGCCACTAGGGGATATGACTGCTTGGACACTATTCTGCAATAGTAATACAATACAGAATAGTGCAGAGTAATGTCTCTTCTATTACACCCTGGATGTAATAGGAGTAATAAGATGGCAGCTGTAGAGGCCTTTATTAGGGGGCTTTCACACCGCGCAGTTTTGGTACAGTTTTAACTATGCTCCAATTAAACTCTCTTTATCACCAGCAAACTTCTTTTCAGTTTGGGCCCAAATTGTTCAGAAAAGGGGTTTTGGGAATAGTCAAAGGCTGGGGGTGTGAAACTTTTGGGCTACAAAAAAAATAATTGATTACTCAATTTTTCCAAAACCCGTTTTGAAACATTTAAAAAGCTTGAAAGGTAATAAAGGAAATTTTCTTGGACGCAGAAAAAATGCACCAAAACGGGGCTGGTGGAAAGCACCCCTTTTGGCCACCCCAACTTCCATTGGGGAAAGGTCACATCCCACAATTCCCTTTTCATTTTTGGGGAGTGATTTGGGGCCCGAATGGAAAAACCTGTATCCCCTTTTTTTTCCCAAATTTTACGGTATTTGCTAGAATTTAAACCATACCCCCCTAATCCACCGCAATGGCACACATTTTTTTTTTTTTAAGCGGGTTAAATTTGAAAAAGGGGGTTTTAAACAATGTTTTTTATTTATGATTAGAACTATGGTTTTCGCCTCCTCTCCCCGCTGGTTTCAATACGATTGTATTGTACGAGCAGGGAGATAAGTGAAATGTTACTTATTTGCGGCGCTTTCGCTCCACGAGTCATTTCTGGGGCTAAAGGGGGGGCGGGTTTCTGGGCCCCCTCCCCCCCCCCCCGCACCGTGGGAGTACGCGCTGATCAGCATGAGCTCCCGAAACACACAATGTATTGCGGAGCGTACTGTACATCGGTAAACAAAAAGCCCTTTGTGTTGGTTTTATTTTTAGTTTCCCCCTAGCTCATCCGCTCAGTTTGTGATTCCCTGAGACCCTTTTTCCTTTTTGTTGCCTGCTGGGGGAACCCCCTGCTTTCCTTTTGAATTTTTCCTCTGCCTGGGCCTTTGGGACAAGATGAGGACCCCAAGTTTAAAAAGGAAAACCCGCACATCAAAAAGGGAAATCATGCTGGGGTCCTTTTATAAAAGTCCACTGATGGCTTTTCTGGTCCCGTTTTTGAGCCTGTTTTGCTGACTTGCACCATCCGGGGTGGGCCGGTATTTTTCCTGTACCTTAAAGGGCCCTCTTGCCGGTTTTGGATTTTGGCTTTCCACTGGTTTTCCCTCCGCCTGATTCAAAATCTCCTTTGCTTCCTGTTTCCATTTTTCCCGCCTTTGTGGGAAAGCCGGCGTGCCAACCCCCGACAGGTTTTTAACTTTTCCCGTTTCCCCCGGGGTGCCTCCGCCAGGGTTTTTTCCTGGGGCTGTCCCAATTCCCTTTTCCCCCCTGCCCTGTGCTCCCCTTTTAGGTTCCTTGGGGCCCCGCCCCCGGGGCAGGCAACTGTCATCCGCGGTCCTGAGGCTCCATCCTGTTTCAGGAACTGTCTGCATCCTTGCCATGTTGTTGTCATCCTTGTCTGTTTTTTAATAAAATCCCATAAACCCTAAAAAATTCCAGCACAACAAATAATTTGAAAAAGGTTTTAAAAGTAAAGAGAAAAACCCAACTCAGCAATATGCCCCGAAGACATTTAAGGACAGCTGTTCTGTAGTACAGAAAGCAAATCATGATGTGAAATTTGATTTAAACTACTCCTACAGGCAACTTAACTTTTGGAGATTACTTCTGTTTTTATCCCCCTGATGGAACAACTGCATTAAAAACCCCCCTCCCGACAGAATTTTCAGCCAAAGGGTTTTTCTTTTAGTGCAAAGCCATTGCAAACCTAAAAAACAAAAAAAAAGGGAAAAAACAAAGGAAGGGCAGAACAAACCAAAAGGTGCAAGGGCTATCCCACACAGAAATTCCCTGGGGTTGTCCCGTTCCCTTTTTCCCCAAAAACCAACAAAAAAGCACTTGGGAAAAATTTAGGGAGTAACTTGGGCAGGAAGAGGTCCCGGCAGACCAAAACCAACGGGTTTTCCCTTTATCGGGACCCCACAGCTCAAAATCTTCAAACACCCGCCAATGTAGCAAAATGCAAACAAGATTCCATTATAATTATAAGAGAAGATTTCTATCTGCAATTGTCATTAATCGAGTGAAAGCAAGAAAGCTATTGCTAAAATTGCAAAATACAAAAATTAAGAAAAAGACTTGTCTAGGCTGGGCAGCACCTCCAGTGGACTACGGAAGAGTGGAGAAAGGTCAAATGGACTGATGAATTAAAAGTTTGACATCTTTGGTACATCATGCAGGATTTTTTTAGAAGATCGAATAGGTTACATAGTTACATAGTTTCATAGTTAGTACGGTTGAAAAAAGACAAATGTCCATCAAGTTCAACCAAGGGTGGAGAAAATGTGGGTGAGGGAGAGAGACAAGGACTTTAAGCCCAGCCTCACCACTGGTTAATGCCCTGGAACCCACAAGGCAAGAACCAATCTGCTCCAGTGGAGACCATATCTCTGACCCCAAGAGCCTCCACCAGCCAGGATCCAGAATTTTACATAGCTACGTACACATTAATATTCTTTAGTTCCAGTTAGGTATCTAAGCCTTTCTTGAAACTCTCTACAGTTCCTGCTGTGACCAGCTCCTCAGGCAGGCTATTCCACAGATTCACAGTGAAGAACGCTCTTCTCCTCTGGAGATTGAATCCTTTTTTCTCTAATCGAAGGGAATGTCCCATTGTCTTTTGAGGGGGCTTCACTTGAAAGAATTTTTCCCCATACTTTTAGTAGGGACCATTTATATATTTATATTTTCATGTCTCCCTGAAGCCCTATTTTCTCAAGACTAAATAAGTTCAATTCTACTAACCTCTCCTCATAACGAAGATGCTCCATTCCCCTTATAAGTTTGGTTGCTCGTCTTTGTACTCTCTCTAGCTCCATTACATCTCTTCTATAAACTGGGGCCCAGAACTGAACAGCATATTCTAAATGAGGACACACCAATGCTTTGTACAGTGGTAGAATTACATCCTTGTCCCGTGAGTCCATGCCTCTTTTAATACACGCCAATATCTTACTTGCCCTAGAGGCAGCTGATTGACATTGCATGCTGTTCTGTAGTCTATGATCTACAAGAAAGCCCAGATCTTTCTCAACAAGCGATTCTCCGAGTTTTTCTCACCCTAGGACAAATGATGCCTGTAGATTATTTCTACCCAGATGCAGAACCTTACATTTATCCACCTTGAACCCCATTTGCCAAGTGGATGCCCAAGAACTCAGTGTGTCCAGGTCTGCTAGCAATTTATGAGCATCTTCCATAGAGTGCACTACCCTGCATAGCTTGGTGTCATCTGCAAAAATTCGAAACCGTGCTATTGATCCCTTCCACTAAATCGTTAATAAATACATTAAATAAGAGAGGACCCAATACTGAGCTGTGCAGCACACCACTCACAACCGGGGACCACTCAGAGTAGCAGTCATTTACCACCACTCTCTGAGTACGATCCAGCAGCCAGTTTTTAATCCAATTACACACTGTTATCTCTAACCCAATGGATTCTAATTTACCCAACAAACGCTTATGCATAATCAGTATGTGACACCAAGGGAGACATGTATGAAGGAATGCTCATCGAAGTGAATTGTTGAATCTCGTTTTCAGTGTAAAATGCATTTGACTGTATGAAACTGTTTTTTGTGCGATTATAAATTGAGTCTAAAGTTCAATGCACCTCGCCTATGTGTTAGGTGCATTACGAAACTTAGGTGCATTAGTAGTGTGCCTAACATGTATAAAGGCTATAGATAGGCTGGAAAGAAGAAAACTCATTAGAATAGCATGTCATTGAATATAAACTATGGTACTGATCCTGCTTGGAGGACCACAGGTCACAGCAAGACCTGTGCTGTGCTGGCTATTGCTATATGTAGAATAAAGGGTGAGAGCAGCAAAAGTAAATGTAAAATTTAATGTAGTAAAAATAAAAAATCTTAACAACAACCTCTGTGAGTTATTTAATGTAAAATTTGTTTTAGAGTCTATTAATTTTAAATGCATTTTATAGGAGATATATATTTTTATATTAATTTTATATGATAACATTTTTATTACATTTAAATAATTACATTTTATATAGTTTGATAATTATCAGAAATTACTGTTTATTATTGTACTGGGCTAAGTGGAGAAATATTGGACATTTTTTTCCCTAACAGTAAATCTAGCTCCACTTCGACTCCTCAGGCTCAGACAGACCACATTGACATAGGTCTGCCTGTTCGAGCAGTAATGCGCCTAGTTTCGTCGAACCACATTCATATATGTGTCAAATATTACGTGTGGTGCGACACGCCCCAGAACACCCCCAGATCGCCTACTCATGTCAGTTGCATTAGAAAGTATCGAGTCTTACGAACAATGCCACTAACACATTTATTAGGCACCTTGGACATCGTAGACTGCACATTTTATGCCAGAAAAGAGTGAAAAACCCGATCACACATGTCTCCCCAAGTGTCAAACATGTAAGAGGAAATGCGAATACACAGTTGGCGACTTCCACAGGGTGACTGCCAAATTGGTCAAAACGGTCTACCACAACATCTTAATGGAAATGCAACACCATCTGGGGTACACTTAGTTGGTCAGGGGTTCATATTACAGTAAGATGATGATTCAAAACATACTTTTAGGTTACATTAAAATGACCTAAGAAGACAATAATAATCCCAGTAGGCTTTTAAAAATGGAATTACCTGCACAGTCTCCAGACTCACACCTCATTGTGCTTGTTTGTAATAAGCTGGATGGAAGGGTAAAATTAAAGCAACATACAAGTGCAGCATATTTGTGTGAACTTCTGCAACAATGTTTGAATGACATTTTTGAACAATATCTAAAAGCAATTGTAAAAATAACTACATAGGGTGCCATATGTCACATGTTTTGCACCAAATAAGGAAAAATAGGCTGCACTCTATAATTCAATTAGTTTGTGAGTTGATTTGCAAAATTGTTTATTACTCTATTTAATAGTGATCAAAACATGATTGAAAATGTTTTTGTCTGGCTTCACACTTAATAATATATTCCAAATTGACATTGCATGATTACAGATTCCATTTGGGTACATTTCAGTCCACTTTAGAACCTTTTTCAATGGAATCTTCTTGAATAGATACACCTCTTACCTGTTTTTTATTGAATTTTTGTTCAAATATTTTACAAACCCTGTCTGCGTGTTTTATCATCATATCTGGCTAAGACGATATAACACGCAGACAGGGTCTTGGAAAATAATTGAACAAAATATCAATGAAAGACAGATAATAAGAGGTGTATCTATTCAAGAAGATTCTGTTGAAAAAGGTCCTAAACTGGATCGAAACGTACACAAATGGAATCTGTAATCATGCAATGTCAATTTTGAATATTTTATGAAGTATGAAGCTGGACAAAAAAATTGGAATCATGTTTTGATAACTATTAAATGGAATAATAAACAATTTTTCAAATAAACTCACGAACTAATTGGATTTATAGAGTGCAGCCTATTATTCCTTGTAGATTGTAACAGTTGTTAGTTATTAATTTGTTTCCATTGTATTTGTTTGTATTTGTTTGACTCATGTTATGTATGCAACCCGATTGTACAGCGCCTTGGAACCAAGGGCTCTCTAAAATGAAAAAGAAGAAGAAGAAGGAGAAGGAGAAGGAGAAGAAGCTTTGACAAATTTTAGGCTGGCACCTATACTAACGAGTACTGAGGACATTTACCAATACGTGTCTTGCACAATGCTGACAAAGAATTGATGACACCCATACTATTCAACCAGGTCAGCTGTCAACATGGTGCTCATTCTCTCCAATGAGATACATTACCCCTTCTAAGCCACACTCACCTAGCCAGCTAATAAATTTTACTCTGCACTGATGAGGAGCAAACACCCCAAGCTGTCCGTGGATTAACTTAATTGGCATTGTTTCAATCCATTTTAAATTGCAAGGCTCAGTGAGTTACATGTGAATTGAGGATTGCTACATCCAATAGATGACGCTGGTGAGCAGATCTTTCCCATAAGTCTTTGTTATGTGCAAATGACCAGTAAAGTGCAAAAAGTTGATTAAATCCTCATACACCGACATGTTGCTCATTTTTCCCAATGAGATACATTTCCCCTTCTCAGCAGGATGCAGAAAAGCCATTTACATATGCTATTTACATATGCAGTGTATAGGGGCAAAAAATACAAGTGCAATTTTATTCATATTCATATTGTGCTAATATGAAATTCTTAGTCCATTTGTTTTCGTTATTTATTTTAAAGTGCCAATTCCCCTACTATTAAGTGAAGGGACATGTGGCACACTAGGTGGTACAGTTGGTGAGGCCACCATGCAACCCTAACCTCTAGTAGCCATCTATACTCTCCTCGTTAAACCTTAAAATAGCATAACCTTATGGTGTTGGGCAACTGGGCACCTATAGAGCATCCACTGTCACAGTGCAAACAGATTGTTTTTTGGGTACCTATCTATGGTATGAAGGAAAGAAAAACAACAATTTCACTGTAAAAGGTAAGGTTTTTATTGAATATGCAGATGGAAGTTTTTTTCTTTCTATATCTAGAGTATAATATTGCACTTTTAATACAGTATTCACTTTTTTACATTTATTTTGGTGTGCTGCTCTTCACTTTTTGGAGTAGTTTCTTATCTTTAAATAAACCTGCTATTCACTCATTAATACTCTATTAGAAATTATGACATACAACTTTACAGTAGGCTTTTGTTTTGTCTACAGCTTCCATTTGTCACTAGTTTTTTTCAGAAAACTTGGTTGCTTTTTCACAATATTATCTTTGTAAGTTGCCTTTATATATAATTATGACTACAACATGAGCTTTATTAGAAAAGCATGAATGTGATGGCTATGGAAAAAATAAAGTTGCATCATGTTCATGCAGAGGTTATGCTAACCTCTTTGGAATTATATCAATACAATTTTTAAATGGTACAAAATCATATCTCAAAATTCTTAGTGCTTTTGAAAAAAAAAATTGATCCTAGCTGTCTCCTGTTATCATACTATTGCATCAGCCACATAGCTTGCCTTTGGTAAGTGCAACTTGTGCATTTTTCACCAAAGATAGCATTGCATATAAGGATTATGATCTCCAACAATCTAAATAATTGTTTAGCAGTATTATTTAGACATTGGCACTGTAATTTGATTATGTATGGGGCTGTTATCAGGTCAATGTATGATATTATTCAGTGGTATTTACAAAGCTTGCTCTGAAACCAATCCCTCCGATCTTGTTATGTTGGCCCATGATATCAGAAGCAGATGTTGCTAGTATAGCAATAGAGTTTGAATTTTCTTTTACCAATATCTGATACATTTCATTGCTGTGCGACACATGACAGCAGAGGGACCATCTGACAAAATGGTATGTGACATGAAAGTGCATATAAAGCAAAGGCTTTGTAAATGAATTTCTCCATGTGGGAAAAATTTGCTCCCACTCACATTCTTTGATGCTGACCAAACAATGGATATTAGTATAGTCAGGTGGTCTGTGGTGCGTTTCTTCAGTGGCAACAGTGACATAGAATACAAGACACATTAGACGGCTGTGCCCTGGATTTGGTGCAGATTTTTCTGAGCATGGCATGCAAGTTCTTGTATATTGTTTATAAAAATACATAGCCAAAGGTGATGACTATACAAAAAAATAATGGTTTTCTAGCTGAGAATGTGCTCTATATATAGTGTTGTTTATGCTCTTTGTATCTGCTGTAATTTGATATAAATAAACAGAAGGGATTCATATTGGAGTGTCCTCCGTATTTTGGTATTATGTTGTAATTTAGTACAGTAGATTATTTATAAATTGTATGGTGGTGACAGAACTGTATAGCACTGGCTTTCTGCAAAGAAGTTTTATCTGGACAATGCATGACACTCTCATTTGGATCCTTGGAATTAGTGTTGCCTAAATGTAAAAAAAAATAGGTTTGGTTTGTTTTTTTCCTAAACCTATCCTTATCTATAACTGCAACCGTAACCCTAAACCTAACTAAGTTACCATAACATTAGTCGCTGTGTTGATGTAATCTGAAGTGACTGCAGACTCGAAATCACAGAGGACGTTGAGGAGTGACATGTTGCTAGACTGGCAAATGAACCTCCTAAAAAATCTTGAACAACCCAGTCATTTTCTTGCATTTTTCACCTAAATTGATTTGGGTTGACCCAAATTTGCATTTAACCCAAACCTGAAGCGCTTGTAATACATACATCATAAAGTGCTTATAATAAGGCACTGTATGATGGTTATGACAATATGCCATATAGGATTGCCAAAAGAAGGTACTATAGACAGCACCATACAACAAAAGGCCGGTGCATTTCTATATCTTTTTCTTTGTTCCTTTGTCTCTATAAAGAAGACTGTGATTAATTTGATATATGGAGAATCTTTAAACCTGAGTTTTGGTAAGTGTCTTATGATTTTTTGGCTCATGTTCAAAAATGGTTGGCGTAGGTATCTTAGAACAGCTGGTATTATGAAAAGCAATTTACAGCATCTCACGTGTAATTTATGATGTGCAAAGCCAGTGTGGAACTTGGTAAACTGCAGTATTATTTCCCAATGAAAAACAATACAGTCAATTTTTTAAAAGCTGTGCTAATGTTATTTTTTGCTGTTACTGTTAAAAAGAATCTGTCTACACTTAACCTAAACTGCGGGAAGTCAAACATGTCAACACTCATAAATTCTCATTCCTTGGTGACTGGTATTACCCAGACAAAATAATCTGTGTAAGCAGTATTGTAAATGAGGATAAAGTGTTTCTGATAAAAATAATTATTTACTATATACACCTTTAGAATGAAATCTTAAATGGATTGTCTGGTTTAAAAAAAAAAAAAAAAAAACATTTTCAAATACTCTATAATACCCTTCAGTATTCTAATTTAAAAGATGGGAGTCCCTTTTTTGGGATTGCCATCAACTAGTCAGGGGAGAGAGCAGAAACGAATCCTGCTCTTTACTGTTGCAAATGTGACAGCTGTGTATCTTGGCCAGACAATATAGGTCAGCATAGATTATTTGGCAGTAATAAAGCCATATTATTTTTTTATAAGGAAGTTATAATATCTTTTGAATAATATAAATATTATTTTTAAATGGTACAAAACCATTCCTTATATTTCTTCAGGTTTTTCTTTTTTTGATTCCAACAGTCTGCCATCATCAATGAAAAGACTGGGTTTGGCATGTTCAACCTGAACTGTTTCTCAGTAGATGGCCTTCCATGTGAGGATTGTGACCTCCAACAATTTAAATAATTGTACAACAGTATTAATGTCTGTTCACACCCCATTTGTGGTATGTATCGCATACCATAAAAAACATTATCCAGACACATTCCATGGCAGAGCCATGGAAAACAAAAGAGCAAGTTTTTATTGGACTATCTTTCCTCTACTTTCCAAATTTATACATCCTATCTGCTCGACAGAAAAACATGGTAGACCACATTTTTGGGTCTAACACATAAAGTGTGTTCAAATGGGAAGAAGAGCAAACTAAAAAAAAAGATGGCAATTGCCGGAAAGCCATTTTCACAGTATCACGACAGATACCTGTGACGGAGACCACATTCGAAGTGTGAATGGACCCGTATTTAGACACTGTGGTACTTATATGTAGCTCTCATTTGTCACTGTGTATTGACATTCCTTTGTGAGTGGTATGATCCAGACACACACGGATAACATGTGCTATATACAGTTTTGTGCAAAAGTTTTAAGCTATTTAAATGGTTTACTGATATCATTTAAAAAAAATGTGAAGTGACTAAAGGAAAGAAAAGTCAAAGTAACATCAAATCAGTATTTAGTGTGACTAGCCTTTATCTTCAGAACAGCATTAGTTCTTCTAGATACACTTTCCCACAGTTTTTGAAGGAACCCAGCAGTCAGGTAATTTCTAACATCTTGGTGAACTAACCTAAAATCTTCTGTGGGTGTACGTTGCTTCTGTTTCTCCATGTAATCCCAAACAGATTCGATAATGTTGAGATCAAGGCTCTGTGGAGGCCATATCATCACTTCCAGACAAAAGGGTTAAAGGGGTTGTCTCACTACAAGGATTGTTATTATGTTAAAGATCTTTCAAAAACAAATCACTTTGCAATTAGTGCCCATTATCAGTATCCTACATATTCCTAGATAAAGTAGGCAGCCCATTCCTTGTATGGGTTACATCAGCTCGTCAGGTCACCACAGACCTGTACAATCTTTACTGATAGGCTGTGCTGGTCACTATATCTACAGACCTGGTGTCCTCAGCAGCTCATAACTGCAGGCCAGTAGAAGCCAAAAAATTCAAAAATGAAACTGAGAAAACAAGACTAAGGCCAGATGAATTGATGTAGTGAGACAACCCCTTTAAGTATTCCATAGACGAAATATGATAGTAGAAGAAAATATGTAGGATGAATCCAGTAACACATTCAAGTTTCTTCAGATTAAAAACATCTTTATTAATGCTCATCCATAAAAACTTACAAAGAGAAAAGCTGCTTATGTGTTTAAGATCAAATTTGATCCTTAGTCATAACTTGCAAGGAAAATTTTACAACTAAGGTTTATATATTGAACCAACAATGGAGAGAGTGAAGAGTCAGGCATGAAAAAAAAATTAAATTAACCCATTAGAGTCAACATTAAATCAGAATAACATAGAAATACAATATTGGTGTTTTTTGTTTTGTGTTAAAATGTTGCTAAGTAACAATGCGTCCCAACATAGAAATGTTATAGTTTTGTGTCAATTAATAAAACTCAAAGTAAATGAACATAAGAGAAACTAACAATAAATAAGTATTTGGTGTAACCACTCTTTATCTTCAAAACATCATCACTTCTCTGGGCAGCTGGGCGGGCCGCCGGGGACAAAAGTCCCCGGCCCGGGGCTGCCGGTTCACGGGGGCACAGCCCCATAGCGCTGCGTCCGCGACCCCGGGCAGGCTGAAGGGTTAGGCCTTCAACCGCAGGCCCCCGGCCCTACTGCTACTAGGCGCCGTGTGACGTAATTCACCGCGCCGCCTATGCAGGGGGGCAGTAGGGACCGGGGCCCCGGAGCGGCCGGAGCAGGACCCCGAGCCAGGTATGGGGCTTTTTTTTTTTTTTTTTTTTAAACTACGGGGGCCCGGCTAAAAGGGAAACCCCGGGCTACAAGGGGCCCCCTTACTACGGGGGCGCTTGCTCAAGGGGGGGACTCTGACTACAGGGGGGCCCCGGGCTACAAGGGGTCCCTGACTACAGGGGGTCCCTGACTACAGGGGGTCCCGACAAAAAGGGGGGGTCCCGGGCTAAAAAGGGGGGGGCCCTGACTAAAAGGGGCCCCTGGCTCCTCGGGGGGTCCGGGCTCCTAAAAGGGGGCCCTGGCTACAAGGAGGGGGCCTGGCTCCGGGGGGGGGGGGCCCTGACTACAAGGGGGGGGCCCCCTGACTACAAGGGGGGGGCCCGACAAAAGGGGGGGGCCCGGGCTAAAAGGGGTGGCCCTGACCAAAAAGGGGCACTGGTACCTACGGGGGGCTCCTGATCCTACGGGGGCTCCTGGACAAGGGGCCCCCCTGACTAAAAGGGGGGCCCCCTGTCTCCCAAAAAAAGGGGGGCCCCGGGCTCCAAAGGGGGGCCCGGGCTACCAAAAGGGGGGCCCCCTGGCTACAAGGGGGGCCTGGGTAAAACGGGGCCCTGGTACAAAGGGGCCCTGATAAAGGGGGCCCCCGGGGACCTAAAAGGGGCCCCGGGCTTAAAGGGGGAGGCCCTGGCTACAAAAGGGCCCTGGCTCAAAGGGGGCCCGATAAAAAAGGGGGGCCCGGGCACAAAGGGGGGCCCCTACTAAAAAGGGCCCGATACCCCTGGCTACCAAAAGGGGGGCCCTGGCTACCTAAGGGGGTCCCGGTACAAGGGGGGGGGGGCCCTGCTAAAAGGGGGGGCCCTGACTACCTACGGGGGGCCCGGGCACAAAGGGGGCCCCTAAACTAGAAGGGGGACCCTGGCCCTAAAAGGGGCCCGACTACAAGGGGGGTCCTGGCTACCTAATGGGGGGCCCTGGTTAAAAGGGGGGCCCGATACAAAGGGGGCCCCCGCTCCTAAAGGGGCCCTGATAAAAGGGGGGGGCCCCACAACAAAAGGGCCCCTTGACTACCTACGGGGGGGCCCTGACTAAAAAGGGGCCCCCCTGGCTACCTAAATATAAAGAGGCCCTGACTACCTCACGTAGCAAAAGGGGGGGGGGCATACTTCCTGCACATCCTAAAGGGAACCCTAACTCCCCTAAAAATACCCTAAAGGGGGCCCCTTAACTCCCTGTTACTATTTCAGGGGAAACCCAAACTGCTGTATCTACCTAAAGGGGCCCCTAATGTTTTGCACCTATAAAAGGGGGGACCCTAACCCCACAGCTTACCAATGGGAGAAACCACCTACCACAACTGGGGCCTTCCCTATTTGCCTACCTACCAGGTCTTTCTCCCTACCGGTTATAATTGAAGGGCAGCACCCCATACTATAGCATTATCTCCGGGGATTAGCCCTCTCCCCATTTCCCCAACCCCTTAGGAACTAGCCCCTAAGTTATGGCTTGTCCCCGCTCTCCCCCCCCTGCTACTTTGACAGAGGTGGGAATAGGTAAAGAGAGCTGGAAAAATTGAGGATTCTAAGATTTTTGTGTGTAATTTCTGCGGGGATAAATTGGGGGCCAGGACAAGAATGGGGGGTGGGGAAAAGGGATGCAGAGGAAAAGGGAATAAGAACACCATGAAGAAGAGAACCCCCTCAATAGGACGTCTCCGGTGAGTACTGATTTCAGGGGTTATGTTATTCTTATTGGATCTACTGTATTCACTTAATTGATGTCCTAGCTGGGGTCTGACCTCTATGCGGTTCTATAGGGGCGGGTTGTGGGTTATACTTGAGCTGGTGTCACCCTTATGCTCTATATGCGGGTTGTAGGTTATACTTGGGGGGGTTCTGACCTCTATGTGGTCTCTATAGGGGCGATGTTGTAGGTTATATTTAGCTGGGGTCTCCCTCTATAGGGCCCTCTATATGGGGGTTTGTTGTGGGTTATATTGGCCCCGGGTATAATCCAGGTCATGTGTCCCTGATTTCCCTGTGAGGAGTTCACTTTTACTTTCTGCTGCTGTTTATTTTTGGATTGTGAGGGGGCGTGACCAAGGGGAAAAATGGAGGGGATATTGTATGTGGAATTTTGGGGGGGAATTGTATGTGGGTGGGGGGGGATATTGTATGTGGGTGGGGGGGGATATTGATGTGGGTGGAGGGATATTGTATGTGGGTGGGGGGGATATTGTAGTGGGGGGAGGGGGATATGGATGAACTACTTAGCCCCGTGTCTATGTATGGAAAGTGACATATTTTACTCCTTTCTATTTTACTACACAATCAGTTCTGTTTTGAACCTGTATTTTGTGGTAAAATGGGGCATTTATGTCCGAGAGGCCAGTAATATTTTCATGATCAGTAGGTTGGGCCCCGAAGATCAATTCCTCTGTGGGCCCCAAACCCCCCCAGTCCGACACTGCTCCTAGGTACACTTATACACAATTTTTCAAGGGTCTTGTCATGGAGGTTGTTCCAAACATCCTGGAAACATGACCACAAATCTTCTGTGAATGTAGTGTTCTGAGCTTTCTGTATTTTCATGTAAACCAAATATAGAAGAAACAAAAAAAACAGGAATAGAAATAAAATTAAATATATTAAACCTTTTTTAGGTTGTGCTTTTAAAAAATATTTGTTAAATATATTTCACCTTTTGAGGTTGTGCAGATGTAACACACATTGAAGCATTACAACAATTTGTTGGGAAATTGGAATGTAATTTTTGCCCTGCAGGGATAAACAAGATATTCTTTTTCTTTCCCGATTTAGATTACATCAGGGATTTTCCTCATACTGGTGTTTTCCCACCCCGGTGGGTCCATCCCAAAAAATGCGCTGGGGCAATGAGTCTATGACGGAATTTTTTTTTTTGTATAGAAGGAAAATGTGTTTCGTGTCATCACTGTGACACTTCCTCAGTTCCAATATTAAAACTGAGGAAGTGTTACAGTGAGGACACGAAAAGCATTTCCTTTTTTTTACAAAATAAAAATTCCCTCATAGACTAGCTTGTCCCTGTAGTTTCTTTTGGGTCGGGGTACCGGTGGCAATAACATCCACGCATCGAGCGAAAAAATATTCAAAAAACCCCGACGACTCATAAAATTGAGAGGGCCTGTGGGGGCTCTGTATTAGTCACATCATCACTTCCAGGACTCAGAAGGTAAAAGGTGGTTACACCAAATATTGATTTAAGATTTCTCTTTTTTTTCATTCACTCTGACTTTTCTTAATTGTTAAAAAATAAACTATTAACAATCCTATTTTTGAAAGCCTTCTTGCCCTGCAGCTTTTTTTTTACACCTGAAACTTTTGCACAGTATTGTGATACTTAAAAGGGTGGTCTACCATCTGATTTAAAAATAAATTATTTCTCTTATTTTGCGCAAGGGAACAGACATTACATTGGCTTCCTGCACAGTGCTATCAACATATTATCACTCACCCTTTAAAAAAGTGTTCATTAAAACAAAAAAGATTTGTTTTTAATTTTAAATGTTTTTCTTTTTTGTTGAAAAAAAGTTGCAGTTATTTTTTAATAGTAGTGTAGACATTTGTGGACATTTTGCATGCACATACTTGGTTTTACATGGGCTAAGTAAGATTCTAATGGATAGTTTCCATCCTGCTTATCCTTTGTTATAATAATAAAGTCTGTTTTCCTCTTGTTGCAATAGGTGGGCATACACAATTTAATCAAAGTGTGCACTAAAGACATCTAATTCTAGCTTTTATCCTTACAGTCTAGAATTCCGGTTATGAATCGCTTACAATTTTTGGTGGAGCGTGATCTTAAACTATTACATGACACTACCCTTCCCAACTCCTATTCTTAAATTTATTGTCCACTGAATGTGCTGTTTTACATACGCTTAAAAATAATAAAGATATTATTATCAAGATGGCAGACAAGGGAGGCACTGTTGTCATTGTTATTAAGCAGGATTATAATCGCTCTATGATTAATTTAGGTTAGTGATACTTCTACATATCTTAAACTTGATAGAGATCCCACTATTATCTACAAACACAAGCAGATTACATCATCGTTGACAATCCAGTCCTTTAATATGGGTTACCGAAAGTTCTTAAAAATTTGCAGTTGTCACCAATGCAGCCCATTGTCTCTGGATTTGGGTCCCTCTCAAACAGACTCTGTCAGTGGCTCTATTCTCTATTACAACCTTTCGTCCAATGGATGCCAGGATATCTTCAAAATAGAAAAGATTTCTTAAGGTGCCTCCATCATAAGAAGTGACACAATGGGTTATAATGACCTAGTTGTGATGTGGAGTCAATATATACAAGTATTCACATCCCATAGCAATTCTTGCCTTGGAGTTTCATCTAAAAAATCATAGTAATTATTCTCATGATTTAATACAATTCATGTTGCTTACCACCCAATTCTTGATGACAAACAACTATTTTTCTTATGATAATTGTATATCTCTTCAACTTAAGGGTATCTCTATGGGCACTAAATATTCACCCTCTCTCGCCAATTTAGTGATGTCTTGGTGGGAACAGATGTGTATTTGTACTACTGACAACCCATTTTCCTGTGATATTGAGTGGTACAGCTGATACATCAATGATCTCCTCCTTATTTGGTGAGTTGGAGAGCAATGTGTCTGCCGTGCCCCTCTTCATTGATTACATCAATAACAACTTGCTTAATTTAAAATTCATTTTTCCCTTCCTTTTCTCACTGTTGAATGTTTATTCAAAGTGGTACTGATAGCCTTTGGCAATGTTTGGTTATGTATAATCCATAGCGAGGCAATATTGTTACATATTTTGTGCGTCACTACTGTAATTTTTACTATATAACGCTCTATGTCTATGGTTTGGTAATACTTACCTTTCTCTTCCCTGCATGCACTATATGCCAGTCCCAGTATCGGCCACAACTATTTCATTGTTCAGGTCTTTATTCTCTCCTCTGTTTAAGTACAATGTTTCCAGTCTCGTTGCTGTTGGTCAGACTAACATGGAGAAATGGTGTGTGTCTGTTTCAAGCTACACCAGTGAGTACTTTGTACATGATTATCATTGCTTTAAACTAGGTATTAAGGATTTTCCATGGTAAGTGTGTTGTGTGTTATGGAAGACAATTTAAAGAGGAAAAATCGGTCCTAAAAAATAACTTTTATTAAATATAATTTAAAATATCGTGATCTATCTCGAAGAACTCACAAAACACTGTGGGAGGCAAACAACAACCACATGGGTGGGACCAGAGTGATATACAAAACCTGGCCCTATAAACTTAACGTACCCCTACCTAACTGAGAGAGATACAGGATGATTGCCCCGATAAGGGCGTTCCTGTCCGCAGCCTTACCCTAATTCAAAAACACCCTGTTATTCCTCATGGTCCCGTCCCAACATGTTTCAATCATCCATGACATCATCAGGGGACAGTCTGGAACGATATAATTGGACCAAGTACATGGGTCTAGTAACACATAAATGGCTACAATAATGCGAGGCACAAAAATTAGAGGGTACATAAATACCTGCTGGTAGTTATTGATGCAGAGACAACATAACATTCCGTGTTTACATAACAAAAAAGGACACTACCTTATGTTTCATCTGCATAATGCCGCCTTGTAGGTTTGCAATATAAACCAGCAAGACCACCAGGCTGTGGGAAGTACAAAAACAAAAACAAAGAGGGGGATAAGATAAACAGCCAACCCCAAAAAAACCCCCCCACACAAAGCATACACCCCTATAACTTACTATTGAGTAACTGTAAGTCATCTCCCGCCCTGTAAGGGCATGACAGCGTCGGCTGTGTATGAGACGCCGAAAGCTGGCGGCGCGCGGAAGATAAAGGCGCGGTCACAGCGCTTCCGTGACATCACATAGTGCGCCAGCAACGGGGAACTGCGCCGAGAAAGCGTCCATAGTTACGGCGCATGCGCAGATAAGCATCGCGCCGAAATGTATGCAGGACGCAACACCGGGGCAGACAGACTGAGCAGGTGATTTTAAAAAACATGCTCGGTTAACAGCTAGTGAAACGACATTTATTGGTAGGAAAAAGAACTGATAATCTGTTCCAATTCTCCCAAGGGACATTGATAAAGTTAGTTAGGATATTGTGCTCAATTGATCAAGTTAATTCAACAATGTTGTATATGCAAGGAAAAGAAAAGAAACACTTTAAAGATAGCTGCTGAAATCCAACTGGTCATTTAACCCGTTTGGTGCCTTTGTATTTAGGGTAAATGTCCAGAAGCATTCCTTCTGCAGCAATAATCTGTCCAAGTTTCCACGTCTTTGAGAGGGAGAGACCCGATCAATGCCCCTCCATTTGAGGCATTTAGAGTTCCCCCCATGTATTGAGTGTATATGACGTGAGATTGGTGTATCACGTTGATGGCGAATATCGCCCAAATGCTCCCCAATCCTACGTCGCAGCTGTCTTGTGGTTTTACCTATATACCTCAATCCACATGCACAGGTTATCAGATATACCACATGTGTTGTCTTACAATTAATGAAATATTTGATCTGATAAGTCTTTGCCCCTGTATCATTGGAGAACGTATTTGTCTTTTCCACAAAGTCACAAAACGAACAATCCCCACATCTGAAAGAACCGTTTGGTCTAGTCAGCCACATGTCTTTCTTTGGATTTACAAAGTGGCTACTGACCAGACAGTCCCTCAGATTTCTTCCCCTTCTATATGATATCGAGGGGGCCTCCCCGACATAATCTACCAAATCGGGGTCCATTTTCAACACATGCCAATATTTATTTAGGGTCTGTCTCACCCGAGGGGCCGCATTGTCAAAGGTGCCAATAATGCGCGCTACCGTCTCTTGATCCTGGCTAGTATGGATTCTTGGTGTCAGCAATTGAACCCGGTCCCTTTTCAGTGCATATTGATATGATTGTCTTAATATATGATCTGGATAGCCTTTAGTCAGAAACTGAGATCTCAAAATGTTAGCCTCCTTCTTGAAATCTTCCAGAGAGGAACAATTACATCTGAGACGCAGATACTGTCCACGTGGGATTCCCCCTTTTAAGGGGTGTCGGGTGGCAGCTCTCCACCGCAGTAAAGAATTGTGGCTGTGGGTTTTCGGTTAGATGGTAGTTATTAGCTCCCACCCTGACCTTGCCAATACCGATATCAAGGAATGGTAAAAAATTCGGAAGAAATCTCAAACATAAATCTAAGATTAAACGTATTGACATTCAGGTTCTGTACAAACTGGGAAAATTCTTCTTGTGAACCATTCCAGATGATAAAGATATTGTCAATGAATCTAGCCCACAAGGCTATATGGTCAGAGAAAGGAGGAGGGGAGTCACCGAAGACCACGGACGTCTCCCACCAGCCCAGGTACAGATTTGCATAGGCCGGGGCACAGGAACTGCCCATGGCTGTACCCTGTAGCTGGTGGAAGACGTTCCCATCAAACAGGAAATAATTCTTTGTGAGGGTAAAATACAAAAGTTCCCCAACTGTCATGCCCTTACAGGGCGGGAGATGACTTACAGTTCTGAAACTCAATAGTAAGTTATATGGGTGTATCCTTTGTGGTGGGGTGTTTGTTTGGGGTAGTGGCTTTGTTTTTTACTTTACTGGGTTAGAATAACCAATGCAGAAAAAACAGGGTGCCTTTTTATGAAACACGCATTATGGTTCGAAATATAGGCTCCCTTGCCCGCTTTTGTAGCCCAAATTTTAAAGATACGGCCATTACTTTCAGACTCCCTGAGCGGGTGAAACATTTCCCCAAAACGGGGGGCTGTTATATCTTTCTCTCATTAGGTAGAGGTACGTTAGGTTTATAGGCCAGGTTTTGTATATTACTCTGGTCCCACCCATGTGGTTGTTGTTTGCCTCCCACAGTGTTTTGTGAGTTCTTCGAGATAGATCACGATATTTTAAATTATATTTAATAAAAGTTATTTTTTAGGACCGATTTTTCCTCTTTAAATTGTCTTCTATATATGCTGGTCAAGAGGGTTTGGTACTATTGGTAGGGATCTACTAGGTACATTTGTTCTTGTGTTGTGTGTTATGCTAACAATGAGGGCACGTAGGTGCCAGAAACATGTCAGCATATCCTTCTCTGCCATGATGTCTGTTCATTTTATGGCTGACCGAAAAATAAAAAAGAAATTTTTATTTTCCACCTCAACTGTACTGACCTATTTGGATTTCACTATTTGTGCTCTAAAGACCTGCATTAAGACCACTACTTTTAACAGTAATGCATTTTAAATGATTTCATTGTTTGCATGGTTTTAGTGCCTGCTCTGTGATAATGTAATTTTTTGTTTATACGGTTTGCTTTTATCAATGCAGCCATAAGTGTGCACCAGTACCTGTCAGTTGTAATGGAGGTGCTGGCTAACTTAGATTTTATTTGTGGAACACATAAAGACTCTCCTTAAAAAGAAATTGGCACCCCACAAATACTCCACAACCTCTTTGAACCATAAGATCATGCAAAGGTCAGGAATCAATTTCTGCCCTTCACCAATGCCTATGGAGGGCCTTTTATTCTCCTGGTTTCCATCTGGGCTGCCACCTTAGTAGCCAATGGTTTTGTTGGCCTTCCTGTCTTTTTGTATATCAGACACTGTATTTAGCGTGACACCTTCCCTTTGCCTATGGACAAAACTTCACGGTGTGTTATGACAATTCATGAGAAGCAAACACCCACAAGAATGCCTGTTCACATCTTTAAAGTTAGCAACACATACTCCTCCTTCCATTGATATTATTGAAGAACAATGCCTGGAGAAAGCAGCTATAAAATATGTTAACACATGTTGTTTTTTCATATAAGTACCCATAAGGTAAATCTTTGACACAAATAAGCATAAACACTTTAAATAAAGGAAAGGTGTACAATTGCCTGGCTTATATGGCCCTCAATTTTGTATTCCGATATGGCTATGTGTTTAAAATTTAATTACAATGTCAATAACCCATCTTCACTGAAATGTTCTTCTTCCATCATTTAACCATATTCCCTATCAGACTTAAGCAAGTCTGAAATGTAACCCTATTAGTAGTGACCTGGAAAACATCTGAAGGAAAGTTTAGTAAATGTGTCTAGCGGGGATTGGCTACCGTTCACACAATATTAGAACTTACCGTTCACACAATATTAGAACTTAGTGCTATTTTTGTAGCCATTTTTTTCCCTCCTTGTTACAAAGTGCCATTTTTATTCAATAGCCTTAAGGCTTAAAGCCTTCACTGACACGTAACATTACAGCTGAGTTATACTTTACAGCTCAGCCAGCACATATTATGTGACTGTTATTACTGGCCCTTCTTGTTGGTTTTAAGTTAGAGAGTTTACAGTGTCTGAATAAAAAATGGTGATTTTGGATTTGTTCTAGCAGCACATTGTTATTACACTATGTTGTGTTTCGCTTTTATTCACTTTAAAGCAGCTAAACATTTTTTTTTTAACGTTGAGAATATATGATTATGGTCTTGATTACAGGAGAATGGAAAAGCACTGGGTATTGGGTAAAACTGAGTACTCTTTTAATGAAAGCAAGGCTTTGTTATGATAGCAAGAGCTGTACAGTAGTGCTTAAACTAGTGAAGCTTACTGAATTGCTTTCTGCAGAAATTTAATTTAAGTGTGGTCCAAATTCGATCTTAAAAATATAGAAGGTCAACAGATATGCTATAATACAAATGTATATACTATTTTATTCATTTAAAGGGTTGTATGAGGTTAAAAAATATGGGTTAGTTTTTTTCTTCAAAAACAGCACCAAACTAGGATTTGCTTGGTATTACAGCTCAGCCCTATTCTTTTGAAAAGAGATGATCTGCAATACTAGACACAGACCATATACGAGTGTGGCACTCAGGGGCGTATCTAGAGAAGCCTGGGCCCCATAGCAAACTTTTGGATGGACCCTCCTCCCCCCCAACAAAAACATTTACTGGAACCTCTTAAGTCATGCAGTTTCTAGATAATACAAGGAGCGATTACCTCACCATAGATATCACCAATCTTACTGTTACCAAACAAATCCCACTATACCCAGACCAACATTACCAATAATGCTAGTACATAAGGGCAGATTATACCGCCAGAACACGACCACAAATTACCACGACATAGTGACTGAATAATACCCCTATACTACTACTGAATAAAGATCGTTATACAAAGACCAATATTATCGTTATATAGTAACCATATAGTGGTAGATATGTGTACATAGACTCTGCAGACTGTATATTACCTCCATACAGTGACCATATAGTAGTAGATACCAGAATACAGAGACTCTGAAGACATATAAGTGATTACAGTGCAGTTACATCTTGTGATTCACAGGTGACATTTCCCTTTTCTTTTCCATCCAGTCCAGATTGCCATGGTGATTTCTCCCGGCCACCAATCGTCCCTGCCAATTTAGATACAAATATCTCAGAATCCTCATTTTTACAGCACCTCACTCCCTTACCCCCACCTCTATACAAACTTCTCATGCGTGAGAGAGTGGGTACAGGCCATAGCTTAGAGGCTCAGTCTCCTAGAGGGGAGGAACAGAGGTTTCACCCCCTGGAGATTGTGTTACAGCTATGGCTTGTACTCCTCAGAATCATGTTACCAGGTAGACCCCCATTAGATAGGTTGGTAGACCCTAGGTAGGTAGGTTGGTAGACAGGCAGTAGTTAGGCCCTAAGTAGGTAGGCAGATTGGTCCTAGGTAGGTAGGCAGTAATTAGGCAAATCTCAGTTAGGTACGTAGGCTACAGGTAGATAGGTAGATTGGCCCTAGGTAGGTAGGCAGCCCCAAGGTAGGTAGCTGTAGGGAGGCCCCAGGTAGCTAAGTAGGCAGTAGGTGGGCCACAGGTAGGCTGTAGGTGGTCCAAGACCCCCAAGGTAGATAGGCTGTAGGTGGGACCCACATAGGTAGAAAGGCTATAAGTGGGGCCCACATAGGGAGGTAGGTTAAAAGGCTATAAAGAGCCCCAAATAGGCAGACAGGCTTTAGATAGGGTATAGGAGCCACATAGGTAGGCAGACAGGTTTTAGGTACCTATAGGGCATCATATAGGTAGGCAGGCATAGTTTAGGTGGGTTATAATGGCCATATAGGTAGGTAGGCAGGGTTTAAGGAGGCTATAGGGGCCAATATAGGTAGTCAGTCAGGGTTTAGGGGGATGATAGGGCCTATATAGGTAGGTAGGCACGGTTTGGGGGTTATAGGGCCCATATAAGTAGGTAGGCAGGGTTTAGGGTGGCTATAGGGACCAAATATGTAGTCAGGCAAGGTTATAGGGGCATGTAGGCAGGCAGGGTTTAGGCTCCAAGTGTTAAAACAAAAAAAATAGAATAACTTACCTCTCTCCACACTGCCACAATGTGCCCGCACAGTTGACCGGCTAGCCTCAATGCCCAGCGCGGACGGCATGATGATGTGATGTCATCATCGTCACGCCCACGTCAGCACTACGCTCTGCAGATACTGGACAGTCTGACTCCTGCCTCTGAACACTCTTGGCAGCTGCTATCCCGGTAGTTCCGCCCCTGGTGGCACTGTTTCAGAGACAAATAGCAGGCTTTTTTTCTGATTCTATTTAAAGCAGTATTCCTACTTCACTGATTAAATTTACACATGTAGGCAAAGAAAAATAAAAAATAATTACTAAATACATTGCTGATTTTATTTTGCTTCCTTTCAGAGCTGAGGCAGTTCTTATTACCTGTTTGTGGACATAAGCTTCACTAGGTTACCGACCAACTGTCTCTGCTCTGACAGGCTCTAGAGCCCTGGTTGTGATGATGATGTCATTCCCTGCTCTTCCTTAGCACAGGAGCTTGTTTGTGCTTCCTATTGACAAATCTTAACCCTTTAAAGCTATGTAGGCTCCTGCTCTGCTGTTTAAAAACCTCCATCATGAAAACTCTTTAACAGGCTCAGCTAGGAATAACAGCACTGATATGCCAATCACTGCTGTAGACCTAGCCACAACCTGGACAGGAAGTGGGAGTCTGAAGCTGGCTATAAAGAGCATAGTGAGAATACCCCTTAATACATCTAGTTGACTACATTGGCCACACATTAAGAGGCAAATTTACATAGCATTAGCATTTCACCTGCCGGTCTTAAGTTAGAAGGGTGCTAGAGAAAGATGGAAAAAAATTATTAAATTAGTCACAACTTTTCCTTTGAGCTTTGGTAGATGGGGAATTATGGTAAATCGGTTTCCACTTCCCACTTATCACCACCCCTTCCGTGTTACCTTTTAAAAGTGACAAGTGAGGTGCAAAAATGGTAAAAAGTCAAAAAATTTTGCATAAATGTGATTTAAGCAAACATGTGTGGCTTTTATGTACCGGAAATTAGCAAATTAAGCATGTTAAATCACCCCTTAATGTTTTTGTCTCTAGTTTTTTGTTATGTAATAAAATAAGACACTTGTCATGCAAATAAAAGCATTCTTATTCAGATTCATAGACATAGCCAAAGAGAGTAGAGGAAGCAGTTACACTTTGAATCTTGAACTGAGAGGGTTTGAAGGCCTCTCTGTCACATAATAAGACACTAGTTATATACACCAATCAACTTATACATCAAAACCACTGACAGGTGAATTGAAGACCTTGTAACAATGGCACCTGTCAAGAGATAGGATATATTAGGTGGCAAGTAAAAAGTCAGTTTTTAAAGTGTTGGAAATAGAACCAAGAGAAAGGCATGGCTTATGAGGTGCACCCTATATGCAGTAATTAATACCTACCAACTGGTAAAACGGTGACAGGGTCTTGGGTGCCCAAGGCTCACTAACGTGCATTGGGAGTAAAGGCTGGCTTCCCAGTCTGATCCCACAAAAAAGCTGCAGTAGCACAAACTATGGAAAATGTAAATGCTGGCTGAGAGAGAACAGAACATAACATCACAGCTTGCTGTGGATAAAACTGCATAGCCACAGACAATTTTAACTCCTAACCACCGCAACCAGTTGTGTCCTCTCTGACAGAGCCCCATTTTTGAAAACTGACATGTCATTTTATGTGAGAATAACTTTTTGACACTTTTACCTATTCATGTGATTCAGAGACGGTTTT
This sequence comes from Phyllomedusa bahiana, assembly GCA_025379985.1. Lineage (NCBI taxonomy): Eukaryota > Metazoa > Chordata > Amphibia > Anura > Hylidae > Phyllomedusa > Phyllomedusa bahiana. The sequence goes on from JAODAL010011442.1 coordinate 65,541, forward strand.
CTCGTGACTCATTATGCTTTAGGTTAGTTAGAAATTTTGGTCCATACAATCCTTGTTTATTTGTGAAAAATATCAAAATATCATGGACAATTTGCAATTTTCAAACCTCAAAAATGTCTGTGTGTAAGGCAGATAGTTATTCCACTGAAAATAATTTATAACTAACATCTGCCATATATCTACTGTAGGTTGACATCATTTTAATGTGTGTGTTTTTTGTTTTTTTTACATTAGGGGGCTTAGAAATTTAGTAGGAATTTTTCTCATTTTCAAGAAAATTTGCAACATAGATCTTTTTTAGGGACCAGTCCAGTTCTAACATGGTTTTGAGGGGCCTGCATGTTAGATACCCCCATAAGTGACTACATCTAAGAAACTACACCCCTTAAAGTATTTAAAACAGTGTCTAGGAAGTTTGTTAATACATTAGGTATATCACAGAAATTAAAGCCAAGTCGAAGTGAAATTTCAAAATGTAACATTTTCTGCAGATTTTAAATTTTTATCCATTAGGCCTCGTTCACACGGCTTATTCTGGGACTGATTGGAGCTGTACTGCACTCCGTATTTGCGCTGTAGTATGGCTCCAATCCATCCCAGTAACTATGGTAATGGACAGTTCTCTATGAGAACTGTGGATTCCGTCTCTTCTCCCCGCTCGGCGAATCCGCCGTGGGAGGGGGGGGGGGGGAGAAAGTGACATGCATATTATTTACAGCATGCACACGCCGTGAATAATGAATGTATATTGGGCCGGCGAGCTGCCGGCCCCCCGTCTCCCCTGCACGGCTGCCGGCATAATTGCGGGTGAAATCCGTCCCCGCAATTACGTCGGCAATAAGCCTTGTGAACATTGCCTTACAGTATTCACTGGAACACAGTATATGTGATCAGGAAAATGCAACTCACAATTGATTCCCCAGATTCTGCCATTTTTAGTGACATCCCATATGTGGCCCTTGTGCACTATATAGCTCAACCATAAGCCTCAGAACAGGAGGCGCACCCACTAGACTTTGGGATCTCATTTTCATTACGATTTTCTTTAGGCGCCATTACAAGTTTGCAGATAACCTAAGGTGCTAAAACGTAATAAACACCCATAAAAGACCCCCATGTTGGAATACTACACCCATTAAGGTATATATGCAGGGCTGTAGTGAGTATATAGACCCCACAATTGTTTCACAAATTTTTTTAGCGATAGGCGCTGAAAATTATTTTTTTTTCCAACAATTTGCAAATTTAGCTGAAATTTTTTTATTTTCAAAAGGAATCCTGGAAAAAGCGCATTATAAATTTTGTTATGCTATTTCTTCCAAGTTTGTTGGTACCCTATATGTTGGTATATGTTTTATTACTTTAGAAATGTGTTTATAAAAAATTGCATTTTTATGTCTTCATAACCTGATAGCCATAGCTTTTTTATTTTTCTGTATATGGAGCTGATTTGGGGCTTGTTTTTTGCAGAATGAGTTGACATTTTTATTGGTACCATCATGGGGTTCATATGATGCTTTGATCACTTTTTATTAAGGTTTCTGTGAGGTGCTTTGAACAAAACACAGCAGTCCTAGTAGTGTCTGTTATTATTATTATTATTTTTTTACAGTGGTCACCGTGTGGTATACATGAAATGCTAGCTTTACTCAGCAGGTTGATACGATTACAGTGATACCAAATTTGCATATTTTTTATGTTTTACTGCTTTTACACAGTGGGGATACTTACCTTGTGGTAGCGCCTTCAGTACTCCAGCACTGCTTTTTTATTGATTTTTATATTGTTTCTATATGCGCATATTGTAATAAAATTAATCTTACATTTATTATATGGTTTTGGATAGTGTTGTTTTGTTTGACATGTTTGCATGCTTTTACACAATAAAAACACTTTTAATTAGTGTTGAATGATTATTATCGACAAAGTTGAAATCGGCACGGTATTCACGTTGATCGGATTTTTAAATCACGCAATAATTTAGGTTAAAATCTGTGCATAATCTATTAATATCGCGCCATTTTCGGCGCTTCCTGTCATTTTGGCGGCCAGCAAATCAGCTTACAGAATAGAGCAGGGTAAGATGTGTGTGCGACGTCATGACTGGGATGTGTATGGTTGCGATTGGATGGAAAAACTACATGACCTCGTTTTACATAGAACAGCCCTTCCTGTTCATGATCAGTGTGTGTCAGCGTCTCATAGCAGTAGGACGTGCGCTCTGCCTCTGTCCAAACAGCTCAGCAAACAGCTCAGCGAAATTATTCTATTTTTTCACAGAGACAGCTCTACTTTTTGCTGTGATCCTTAGAAGTTAGTTAGATCAGAGATTTGCAGATTTTAGGTAGTTAGGCAGAGAATTTTAAAGGAGCATCTACCGCTGTACAGTCACAGGGGGTAGCGGGGGGGGGGGAGGGCGCGGCGAACACAGACAAGCTCTATAAAGGATACTGGATATTGTACAGCCAAAACTTTGTTTAGACATTGCATTGCCTTATATTAGGATACAGATCTTTTCGAGTAACTGCAGGTCTATTTGTTGGGTGCAAAACTCAACTTTTATTATAGTATACATTTCAGATAGGTGTTCTTTTTCAATTTTGCCCAGTCCAGCTTTGTTGTTATAGCCACCTTGCAGTTAAATTTGAATACAGCAATTGTGTAGTCACCACAGGTTGATAGGTGCCAAAAAATACCTTTTATTATCCCGTATACATTTCAGATACGTGTTTTTTTCACTTTGGCGCAGGCCAGCTGTGTTGATAGAGCCACCTTGCAGTTAAATTTGAATCCAGCAACTTTGTAGTCACCACAGGTGTACTGATAGGTGCCAAAAATACCTTTTATTATCCGTATACATTTCAGACAGGTGTTTTTTTTCACTTTTGGTCAGTCAAGCTTTGTTGATAGAGGTACCTAGCACTTAAATTTCAATCCAGCAATTTTGTTTTGATTTGAGGGATTTGAGAATAGCTGTGATTTGCCGTCTTTTAATAAGAGACGTTCCAAAACTCTTCCATACCCTCTCAAATTTTATCTTTCTGAACATGGAGCGAAATGCAGGTGGTAAGCGAGCAAAGAGGGGGGTAGGACATGGAGGTAGAGGTACGAGAGAAGGTGCTCCTTCCAGTGCTGGCGACAACAAGCAAGCCAGCGGATTGTCGGTTGCAGGACCGTCAGGCCTGTCATCGCTGGGTCAGGGCCCTGTGAATCTCAGTAACGAACATCGTCGCCAATCTGTTCTTCAGTGGTTAATGCAACCTGCATCCAGCAGTCTTACCTCCTCGTCCTCCCAGTCACGGCCACAAATGTCGTCATCAGCATCATCAGCATCCGTCCAAAATGAAGCGAAGGCAGCCCAAATGTCAACTCGTGTACCCACCACTGTGGATAATCCATTTTCTGAAGACCTCTTTGATGACAAAATGCGGTTGGGGTCAGAAGGCATGTTAAAAGATCAAGAGGCCAAAGAGGATGATTTTCTCTGCTCTGACGCCCAGTTACTGATGCCATCAGAGGAGGAGAAGGAAGCCGGTCAATCGGCAAAAATCCCGGGCGGTCGGCAACGCCTTGCAGTCCCTCTTGCTTGTAGTCCGCAGCTCCTGGATGCAGAATGTCAGGACGACAAAGTCACCTGTGTTGATGATGATGATGACGACATTGCGGATCCAACGTGGTCTTTTCAGCAGAATTTGCTTGCGAGCGCTTCATCACTGGAAGAGGAGGAATACGATGTGGTAGTGTCAGAAAGGGAGAGGGCGGTCGCAGAAGTCCGCTGATATGATTCCGCCAGCCACTGCCAGCGGAAACCCCATTCCTCGCTTATCGCCGTCAAAAAGGTCCAGGACCGCTCAAGCCTGGGCCTTCTTTGAGCAAGCCTCTGATTCACACAGCGATGTCATATGCCGCCTTTGCCATAAACGCATAAATAGAGGCAAGAACCTTAGGTGTTTAACCACCAGCAACATGTCTAGTCACATGCAGCGAATGCATGAGTTGAAATGGAGGCAACACTTGGCCAAAAAAGGCCAGACCGACGCCGGACCTCCAACCACTGTCACACCCTCTGTCTCCGCCTCCTCCTCCTCCGCCACCACCAAGCGTTCCTCAGCTGCCCATGACTCTAAGAGTCAGTATCAGGGATCAGACTCCGCTTCAGCCTCCATCGTCGCCCGAGTACCACCAGCACCACCAGAGACCCATCCTACCCCTTCTCCTTCCGCCAGTTTGACGACCTGCACGCCGTACAGCGGCCAGTCTAGCAGCCAGCCTTCTGTCTTCCAGGTTTGGGAGCAGAAGAAACACTTTAACCCAAACCATCCCAAAGCCAAAAGCCTGAATGTCAGCATTGCCAGGCTTTTGGCCTTGGAAATGTTGCCTTTCCGTCTGGTGAGGTTAAGTAGTGTCAAAAAGGGGTCCAGGGCTGGACACAAATTGCACAATTTGAGGCTTAAAATTTTCTGGGGCTGGAGTCACTATGGGGTCGCATCATTTGATCTCCAGGGGAGTCTGTCCCTAATCAATGAAGAAGGATTTGGAGGAAAAATGAAACCATTGAATTGATTGGCTGAATCAGTCTCAGAAGCCAGGAGGGCAAATGTCTTCTCAACTAAGAAGTGTTTGGGGATGATTAGGACATTTGTATTACTTATGGGGTGTGCGGACGAATTAACACATCTACACGTGTAAAAAATACCTTTAAAAACTGCAGGGAGGGGTGTATGTTGTATGTTATCACACTTGAAAAAAAAGCAAAATGGTAATAATGTAAAACTATAAATAAAACTTCCCTAAATAAATTCTGTAAACAAATGTCAGTTACCAAAAAATATACTAAATGACAGTCACTGTACAAAATAGCATAGTGCCACTTTGTGATCTGTGGGTCAAACAGGTTTAGGGGTCATGCTGTGGCCCAGGACAGGGATAGTCTATGTCCAGTGAAACTAAAATGGTGGTTGAAAGACTCCTATTTCCGGCACTTTTTAATCTGTGGGTCAGACAGGTTTAATGGTCATTCTGCGGTACAGGACAGATATAGTTAATGTCCAGTTCAACTAAAATGGTGGTTCAAAGACTCCTTTTCCCAGCACTTTTTAATTTGGGGGTCAGACAGGTTTAATGGTCATACTGCGGTCCAGGACAGGTATAGTCAATGTCCAGTTCAACTAAAATGGTGGTTGAAAGACTCCTTTTCCCAGCACTTTTTAATCTGGGGGTCAGACAGGTTTAATGGTCATACTGCGGTCCAGGACAGGTATAGTCAATGTCCAGTTCAACTAAAATGGTGGTTCAAAGACTCCTTTTTCTTGCACTTTTTAATTTGTGGGTCAGACAGGTTTAATGGTCATACTGTGGTACAGAACAGGTATAGTCAATGTCCAGTTCAACTAAAATGGTGGTTCAAAGACTCCTTTTTCTTGCACTTTTTAATCTGGGGGTCAGACAGGTTTAATGGTCATACTGTGGTACAGAACAGGTATAGTCAATGTCCAGTTCAACTAAAATGGTGGTTCAAAGACTCCTTTTTCAAGCACTTTTTAATCTGTGGGTCAGACAGGTTTAATGGTAAATACTGTGGTACAGAACAGTTATAGTCAATGTCCAGTTCAACTAAAATGGTGGTTGAAAGACTCCTTTTTCCGGCACTTTTTAATCTGGGGTCATGCAGGTTTGGGGCTCATGCTGCGTTCCAGGACAGGGATATTCAATGTCCAGTTCAAGTAAAATGATGGTTCAAATCATACTGCCTTCTGGCACTTTTTAATTTGTGGGTCATGCAGGTTTAAGGGTCATGCTGTGGTACAAGACAGGGATAGTGAATGGTCTGTGATTTTTTTTCTGTGGCTTTTATAACCTAAGTGTGTTGCCTAAGATGTAGCACGTATACAGTTTGCTGTTGTGGATGTTAATTCCAGCTTCTCCATCCCTGTTTGGGTGTAAGAATGAAGGTGTTGTTCCTCTCCCATAGACTTTAATGGTCATCGGCGATAATCTTATTGATAATTGCCGATATCGACTATCGACCCGATGACGATAGTCAACGTAATCGCTCATCACTACTTTTAATCATAAAGGAAAACAAGTTTTTGCATCACCATAGTCTGACAGACATAACTTTTTTATTTTTCTGTGTACGGAGCTGTATAGCAGCTTGTTTTATGCAAGATGATTGGACGTTTTTATTGGTATCATTTTTTGGGGGGACAAGGCTTTTTGATCGCTTTAAATGTTTTTTGAAGCCAGAAAATACTGCAAACCTAATAATGTTTGTTATTTTCATTTTTAACAGCACTCACCGTTCAGCATACATTGCAACTTAGTTTTACTCTGTGGATCGATACGGTTATGGCGATACCCAACTTATATAGGGCCACATGTATGAAAACGGTTTAGGTCTAAAACTCACTTTGCTGACCATAGGTTGCTATGGGCAAAAAGGTGAGTTTTAGACCTAAACCGTTTTCACATATGTGGCCCATAGTGTTTTTATGTTGAGGCGCTTTAAATATATATATATATATATATATATATATATATATATATATATATATATATATATATATATGCATCGCTGTCTTCATAACTTTTTTTATTTTTCCATATACAGATTGTGATAGATCACCGCAGCTAAGGGGTTAACCCATGTGCCCAGAGCTCACTTCTGGGTGGGTGATGCGGCATGAGGCTAGCTGTAATATACAGCTGGTCCCATGCCCAATGTCCAGGATGTACAGGTATGTCCATTTGCGGGAAGTCACTTCCCGCTATGACGTATGGGTACGTTCAATGTCAGAAGGCGGTTAAGTGATCATGCAGACCCCTGTCCTCCTTCAAAAACATCTATAATGGGCATAGATTTCTATAGATGCCATGTATCTACTCAAAACGTTCTCCACATTGTAATATGGAACCTAGGGCATGATGCCTTATTTATTTTTACATACATATAAAGACACATATGCATGTTTTTCTCAGAAATCAGAATAAGCCTTCCCCGTTTTAGGTCAATTAGGATTCCCAAAATTATTTATATTTGCCAAATGTCAGAATAATGACAGAGAGAGATTTTTTTAAGGCATTATTTTCTGCAAAGTCAAAAGTTTACATACATTTCATTAGTATTTGGTAGCATTTCCCTTAAATTGTATGAATTGTCACAAACGTTTTGGATATCCTTCTACAAGCTTCTCACAATAGTTGTTAGGAATTTTGGCCCATTTCTCCTTATAGAACTGGTGTAACTGTGCTATGTTTGTAGGTCGCCTTGCTTCCACCTGTCTTTTCAGCTTTGCCCATCAATTTTCAATAGAATTAATATTAGGGCATTGTGATGGCCACTCCAAAACATATGACTTGATTATCCTTAAGCCACTTTTTAACCAGTTTGGCAGCATGCTTCGTCATTGTCCTTTTGAAAGACCCATTTCTGCCCAAGCTTCATCTTTCTGGCAGATGTCTTGAGATGTTGCTTCAGTATTTCCACAATCTTGTTTCCTCATGATGTTTTCTATTTTATGAAGTGCACCAGTCCCTCCTGCAGCAAAATAACCCCACAACATGATGCTACCACCCCCGTGTTTCACAGTTGGGATGGTGTTCTTAGACTTCCAAGCTTCTCCCTTTTTCCTCCAAATTTAACAATGGTCTTTATTTCCAAACAGTCCCATTTTAGTTTTGTCAGACCACAGGACATGTCTCCAAAAATGTAGATCTTTGTTCCTGTGTGCATTTGCAAACATTAATCTGGCTTTTATATGTTTCTTTTGGAGTAATGGCTTCTGCCTGGCAGAGTGGCCTTTCAGCCCATGTGGATACAGTACTCGTTTCAATGTGGATAATGACACAATATTACCAGCCTGCCAGCATCTTTTAAAGGTCTTTTGTTTTTGTTCTTGGGTTTATATGCACATGTTAGACCAAAGCCCGCTCATCTCTAAAACACAGAACCCATCTCCTTCCTGAACGGTATGATGGATGAACATTCCCATTTTGTTTGTACTTGCATATAATTGTTTGTACAGATGAATGAGGCATCTTCAGGTATCTGGAACTTGCACCGAAGGATGATCCAGACTTGTGCAAGTCCACAAATTTCTTCCTGATATCTTGGCTGATTTCTTTAAACTTTCCCATGGTGTTACAAACAGAAGCAGTGTGTTTCTGGTGTGTGTTTAAAAAATACATCCACAGGTGTGTCTCTAGTTAACTTAGATGTTGCCAATAAACCTATCAGAAACTTCCAAAGTCATGACATCATCATTAGGCCTGTCCCAAATTGTTTAAAGGCATAGTAATCCTAGTGTATGTAAACTTTTGACTTTTCAGAAAGTAATAAAGATGCCTTAAAAATTATCTCTCTCATTATTCTGACATTTGGCAAATATAAATAATTTTGGTTCCTAATTGACCTTAAACGGGGAAGGTTTATTCTGATTTCATGTCAAGTAGTGAGTAAAACATGTATATGTGTCTTTTCGTATAGTGCATGTAAACTTCTGCTTTCAACTGTAGGTAAAAGTAAATAAACATTATTACCAAATACATTGCCATTCTCATTTTGTTTCATTACAAAGATGTGGCAGTTTTTCTGTATTTATATAATATTTCAGTGATAATACTAATTATTCCCTCAAAAAAAGCTTCCTCTCATGACAAATACAGCTTTGCTACCTCACATTTTTAGCCAGGCATCCTGCTTAAAGTGTCACCAATGTCTCTCTAACCGACACTGCTAACATGTGTTAGAAGATTTGATATAGCAATTTTGTAAAACTGCCTACAACTTGCAGGAAGTGAGAGGCTGTGAAGAGCAGCTTCTGGGAAGATATAGAGGTGTGACCACCCTACAAGTCGTCTCATAAAAATGTTGTACAAACTTTTTTATTATATTTATGTACAGATAATCATGTTGACTAATCCTTTAACACCTCCAATTAGCCGCTAACACCCGGCGGCTGTGTAACAGGGTCGCGCTACATTCCTATTACACAACTCCTTAACACCACCATGACGTACCCAGGGGCGTAATTACCGGGGTAGTAGGGGTAGCAGTTGCTCCGGGGCCCGTGCGCTCAGGGGGGCCCGCGCCCCGGGGAAGCTGCTTCTGTGTCCGCTACCCCGGTAATGCCGCTCCTGGGCCCGCCGACAGTGAACTTAACAGTTCACTGCGGTGGGCGGGGAGCTGCGGGACCCGGCGCATGCTGCCTCTGAACGCCCGGGCCCTCCAGCCCCAAGCGTTCAGATGCAGCACTGCCTGGAGGTAGCAGAACGGAGCGCCGATCGCTCCACTCTGCTACTTCCCCTGCCGGCTCACTGTGATCATGTAGGCGCCCGCGCTGAGCACAGAGGCTGCAGAGAGGCTGCAGCGCGGCACATCGGGGGAGCGTGGAACGAGGTGAGTACTCTATTTCTTATTTTACCTACCCCATATGCCTGCCATATACCACCTAAGCCTGCCTATATACCCCATAAGCCTGCCGTATACCACCTAAGCCTGCCTATATACCCCCTATACCTGCCTATATACCCCATATGCCTGCCTATATACCCCATATGCCTGCCTATATACCCCATATGCCTGCCTATATACCCCAAATGCCTGCCTATATACCTCATATGCCTGCCTATATACCCGATATGCCTGCCTATATACCACATATGCCTGCCTATATACCCCATATGCCTGCCGTATACCACCTAAGCCTGCCTATAAAACCCATATGCCTGCCTATATAACCCATATGCCTGCCTATATGCCTCATTTTGCCTGCCTATATACCTCATATGCCTGGGTTATATACCCCATATGCCTGCCTATATAAACCCCCTATGCCAGTCCTATATACCCCATATGCCTGCCATATACACCTAAGCCTGCCTTTTATACCCCAAAATGCCTGCCTATATACCCATTTTGTGCCGTTTTACCCCCATATGCCTGCCTATTATACCCCATATGCCTGCGTATACCCCATAGCCTGCCTATATACCCCATATGCCTGCCCATATACTCCATATGCCTGCCTATTTTACCCCAAATGCCTGCCTTATACCTCATATGCCTGCCTATATATCCCCATATGCCTGCCTATAACCCCCTATGCCAGCCTATATAACCCCATATGCCTGGGCCCTATACCACCTAAGCCTGCCCAATATACCCATATGCCTGCCAATATACCTCATATGCCTGCCCTATATCACCTAAGCCTGCCTATATTACCCCATATGCCTGCCCATATACCCATATGCCTGCCTATATGCTCTATTGCCTGCCCAATATCCTCATATGCCTGCTTATATACCCCTTATGCCTGCATATATACCCCATATGCCTGCCTATATACCCTATATGCCTGCCATATACCACCTAAGCCTGCCTATTTTACCCCATATGCCTGCCTATATACCCCCAAAATGCCGCCGTTTTTCCCCCTATGCCTGCTTATATACCACATATGCCTGCCGTATACCCCCATATGCCTGGCTATATACCCCATCTGCCTGCCTATATACGCCATATGCCTGCCTATATACCCCCATAGGCCTGCCGTATACCCCCTAAGCCTGCCGTATACCCCCTAAGCCTGCCGTATACCCCCATATGCCTTCCGTATACCCCATATGCCTGCCGTATACCCCATATGCCTGCCGTATACCCCCTAAGCCTGCCGTATACCCCGACAAGCCTGCCTGTATACCCCCACAAGCCTGCCTGTATACCCCCTAAGCCTGCCTGTATGCCGCCACCTGCCTGCCTGTATACCTCCCGAGTTTGCCTGTATACCCCCCAGGCCTGCCTGTATAACCCCTGGCCTGCTTTTATACCCCCCTGGCTTGCCATTATACCCCCCCGGCCTGCCTAGATAGCCCCCCCGGCCTGCCTAGATAGCCTCCCCGCCTGCCTAGATAGCCTCCCCGCCTGCCTATATACCCCCAGCCTGCCTGCATAGCCTCCCAGCCTGCCTATATACCCCCAACCTGCCTGCATAGCCCCCCAGCCTGCCGTTATGTGCCCCAGCCTGCCTATATTGCCCCCTAAAGGCTGCCAATATAGCTCTCCGTCTGTCTGCCTGAAAAGCCTAGAGCTAAAAGTGAAACCGGGCTGCCTATATAGTCCCTATAGCCCCCTAAAGTTGCCTACCTTTATAGCCCCCGAAGCCTGCCTGTCTACTTTATATGGGGCCCCTTTAGCTACCTAAACCCTACCTATATGGCCCTTTTTACCCCACCTAACCCCTGTCTTTCCTGTTTTGGCTCCCCTATAGCTATCTAAACCCTGCCTGCCTACTGTATATGGGCACTCTATTGGTTACCTAAACCTTGCCTATTTGGGGCCCCATTTATCCTATCTAAACCCTGCCTGCTTAAATGGACCCCATATAGCCAGGGGGGCAGGTGCTGGAAAAGTCAGGATTCTAAGATATTTGTGTCTAAATCTGCAGGGAAAAGTGGTCGGGAGACGTCATCATGATGATGGTCTGGACCTGATGCAGAACCAAAGGGGAAAGTCATCGACTCATCAGGTGAAAGTCAAACCTGTGAGTCAAAGATGTAAACTACTACTGTAATCACTTATGTCTGCAGAGCCTGTGTTCACTGGTTTTCTACTACTATATGGTCACTATATGGTGGTTATATACAGTCTGCAGAGCCTGTGTACACTAGTATTTACACTATAAGGTCCTATTATGGCGGGTACTATTTGATCTTGTTACTGATCAGTAATAGTGTGGGTATATTCAGTCACTATGTCGTGGTAATTTGTGGTTTATGTTTCTGGCGGTAATAATCAGGTCCCTTTTGTAGTTTGGGTTATTGGTAATGTTGGTCTTAGTATAGTGGGATTTGATTGGTAGCAGACAGTATGATGGTGATATGTATGGTGAGGAAAAAATATTTGCACTCCAGCAACTTGTGAGATTTCTTTGATTCTTTAAAACTTGTAGCTTTATTAAAAAACTTTAAAAGTCCATTTTCAGAAGGTCAGACATTAACAGTTCAGCAAGGTTCCACCGAGCGTTTCGGGAGGGTGTCCCTTATTCATGGTGTAATGTCAGGTTACCTCATTTCCTTTATATAGTTTTTGGAAATAATACATTTATACAAATTAAAAAAAATATGCAAAAAAATAAAAACCTTTTTATTTTGGGTTTTGATGATGAAAAATTGCTGGGAAAATTTGGCAGTACTTTTTTTTAGTGAAACATGTTTGTTTGGGGCTTTTTTAAAATCCTAATGGAAATTTTGGGGTTTTTTGGGGGGAATATCCACCATGCTTCACGGGAAAGAATTTTTTTTTCGTATATTACCCCCCTTTTTTTGGTTTTTATGTATTTACCTAAATTTACGTTGCAGAAAAAATGTGTAGTATCTCCTGCAGGGAATTAAAAAATGGCTTTGAGGATAAAAACCATTAGTGTAGGTGTTCTTTTTATATTGATAGTTGTCTGCAAATTCGGGTTTTTAAAAATTTTTGCTACTGCAACCCACTTTATTGAAATTTAAAAAAGGGAAAACATGTGTTAAAGATATTTCCCGTTTTTTGTTTTTGAAAATTGGCATACTTTAAAAAATTTTAAAATTTTTTCCCCCCTGAAACCCATGGGAAGAAAACCCCCTTTTTGGGTTGATTGTGCATATTTGCAGTTGTGCCCCCCTTTTTTCGCCCAAAAGGAAAAAAACCTTTTTGGTTTTAAACCCCCAATTTTTGGTGTACCCTTTCATTTTTTTTAAAAAAAGGCTTGGAGACATTTGGTTTCCCAAAATTTGGGGGGGCCCCCTTCTTGAAATAAAATTTTGATTTTTTAAACCCATTTGGTCTCGCAGTTTTTTGGGTCGATATAAAAATGGAAATTTTGTTTTTAATAATTCAAAAACCCCAATTTTGTTGTTTTGTGCACTATATGTTGTACAAAAGGGATTTATATTTTTCTTTTTTTTTTCGGTTTTTCCCTTTTTTTTTCTGTTTTAAATTTAGGTTTTCCTTTTGGTAAATTTTTAGACATTTTTTTTAGGGCCCTAAATTTAAAGATCTTTCAGTGTAGCCTCTCTGTCTCAATCTTTTGATCACTTTTTCCTTGTTGTTTTTTTTTCTTGTTTTTTGTTGTTCTTCTACAATCTAGCCCCCCGGGGAAGGGGACGAGTTTCAAAAAAAAGGGGGAAAAAAGTTTTCAAAAGGGGAATTTATTGGACAAAAAATGATGAATAAAAAACAAAAACCTTTTTTTTTAAAAACATTAAAAAAAAGAAAAAAAAAAGCACAAAAAACAACTTCAGAAAAATTTAGGATTTTATTTTGTAAGACCAGTTGAAAAGGGAAAAGGGGGGGTTTAGTAGTAATTAATGCGGGTTTTTATATAAGAAATTTAAATAAAAATTTTGATTTTCTGATTCTAAAATTTTTATTTAAAATTTTTAAATTTGGCAAACCGGGAAAAGAAATCCAACCAAAAATTAAAACGATTATTAAAATGAAGGTATTATAGGGGCTCCCATTACCCAAAAAGTTAGCAGTTAAAATTATTGTAAATAAAACCAATACCCCGTTTCTGATTCCCCCTAAAATACATAAGGAGATATTCCCCCCCTTTTAGAGTTATAGTATTCCCGGCTGGGAAAACCGTTACTAAACATTGGGAAAATTGGGAAATAGACATCTTTTTTTACGGGCCTTTCTTGTGATCTTTGGAAAAACCTGGTTATTACGGGGATCGAAAATTTTTAGTTTCGCTATTTTCTAAACACAATGGAAAAAAAGGGTTTTTCAGGGCTTTTCGTGTGATTTGGTGGGACTTTTACCCCTCATCCCCACATGGACAGGGCAGTTTTTAATATTGGAAAAAATTTTGAGGAACCATAGCCGTATGCAGATGTTTAATGATTTTCATAGTATGTCCCGTAGGTAATTTTTGGGAAAAAAAACCCCAAACTTTTTTTCTTTTTGGGGTTGGGGAATTTTATCTTAAAAGAGGAGGTGGGGTCAAGGGGGGGCCCAAATTGCCCCCCAGCATTTTCGCGAAACATATATATGAGTGCATGGGAGGGGGAAATTTTATTCCCCGGGTTTGGTTTGGGCCCTTTTCCTCCCACCCCAGGTGGTGAGGGGAAAAGGTACTTTTGATGCCCTCCCCTGGTGTGGGAGGGGGAAAGGGCCAAACATCGGGGAATTTGTTTTCCCTTTGGGAATAAAAAAAATCAAACGATTAAAAATTTAAATTTTTTCACTTCAAAATTGGCATAATGACAATGTTTTTTTTGGGTGTGATACTCTCGGCACAGAGAATGATAAAATTTTCAGTGCCCTCCATATAGGAAAATTATTTCCCAAAAAAACAAAATTTTTTTAAAAGGGGGACCTCTACACCCCTAAACACATAACCCAAAAATTTTTCCCATCCCGGCGGGGAAATTTTTCCCTTTAAAAACGTTAATTCTTCCAGAAAGAAATATTCGAAGGAAGAAAACAAAAAAAAAAATGATCAAAAGGATTGAGACAGAGGGCTAAAACAAAATGATTTTTAATCAGGCCATAAAAAAGTGTCAAAAATCACAAGAGAAGACCTTGTGAACAATAAAAAAAAAATTTTTTTTTAAAATTTTTTAAAAACAATTACTTTTTTATACACAAGAAAACATTGGGGAGACATTGTTAAAAATTTTTCCAGTTTCATTTCAAGAAGGGCCCCCCAAACATTGGGGGAATTCTCCCTTTTCCCCAAATCCCTTTTTAAAAAAATTTAAAAGGGTTTACAGAAATTTTTGGGTTTTGAACCCCAAAAGGGGGTTTTTTTTTCGTGGTTTGGACGAAAAGGTGACAACGTGCAAATTTATGCCCCAATGCCAAAGGATTTTTTCCTTCTTTGGTTACAGGGGAAAAATTTTAAAATTTTAAGTTATGCCAATTGCAATAAAAAGGGAAACTTTAAAAATATTCAAAAACCCCAACTTGTTCCCTTTGAAAAATTAAACAATATGTGGGTTGCAGTACCCAAAAATTTAAAAAAAACAAATTTTGCGACATCTTTCAGTTATAAAAAGGGAACACCTAAAAATAATTTTTTCTATGGCTTAAACCCCCACTTTTTTTGGAATGTCAGGGCGGGAGATACTGCCCTTTTAACCGGCAACTTTAATTTTGAGGTTTGTAAAATGGGAAAAAGGGAGGAGGAAATTTAAACGAAAAAAAATTTCCCTTACCCCATGAAGATGGTGGATATTCCCCCAAAACACTAAAATTTCCATTAGGATTAAAAAAAGCCCCAAATGCATCTTTTTTCTCACTTTTAAAAGAAATTGGGCCTTTTATCGCAGAAATTATACAAATCTCCCTATAAAAGGTTTTTATTGTTTGCATATTTTTTTAATTTGTATAATGAAATTTTTTCCCAACCTTTTAAAAAAGGAAATGAGGAAACTCTGAAAATCACCCCTTTGAAAAAGGGGAACACGCCCCCCAAAAACGCGTGGGGGGGAACGTTTGCTGAATGTTAATTTTTCTGACCTTTTAAAAAATTGGAAATTTTTTAAAAGTAAATTTAATAACTAAAGTTTTTAAAGAATAAAGAAATCTAAATTTTGCTGGAGTGAAAATTTTTTTTCCCTTTTACCTGTATGCAGCGGGAGACTGGCCCCGGATCTCCCCTTCTCCGTGCAAAAAGTAGGCCCCCTGAATTTTCCTTTCATATTTTTCACTGATTGTTCTTGGAGGGTTTTTTGATTTTCTTTTGCTCCCTACACAATAAAAATAGATTAACAATTGGAATTATTGCGGAAAAAAATTTTTGTAGCATAAATCTGGGAACTATGGGTTTATGGGAACAGGGCCCCTACAGCAGTTTAATGCTAGACGGAGAAAAAACCGCACAAATTTTTCCCCGTGGTTTAATGTTTCCCCCGCTCCTTTTTTGAAGGGGAAAATGAGTCAAGGAACTCATGCAAAAGGTGGGAAAAAATTTGCCCCCAAAGAGTTTTAAAAAATGTGGTGGGGACAAAACCCTTTCAAACCTACATTGGGAAAAAAAACATGATTCCCCCCGGTCTGTTTAAAAAAACACTGCACCCCACAACCCATTGGGGAAAACCCTTTGAAAAAAAATGGCAAAAATTATTGAAAAGATGTTCTTTTTAAAGCTAATGGGCGTTATTGGTTTAATCCCCAAGGGGAAAAAAAGCTACAAAAAACAATGAAGAAATTTTTGGGGGTTTTAAAAACTTTACTTGAACCCCATAAACCCCTATCCAATTTTTTTTTTAATTTTTTTATTTAGGTTTTGAGGAAAAAGTTTTTAAAAAACAACCTTTTGGAAAAAAAATGGAAAAAATTAAAACATGCAATATAAGAATAAGGGGAAAATTTATTGTGAACACAGATTATGAAAGAAACTTTTATATATTGGGGTTTCCCAGACAAAAAACCCACAAATTATTTTAAAAAAATCAAAGGGGGGCCCCCACAATTATTTAGGAAATTTCCCTTTGAGGGAAAAAATTGAGATCATTTGCGATTTTAATTTTTTGGCCCAAAAACCCCTAACCCCGTTTAACATGGAAGAAAACCTCAGGGTATATCTGAAAGCCCCAAATAGAAGAACTTTTTTTCAAAAAAAAAAACCCCTTTTCAAAGAAAAAGAAATAAAAAAAAGGGGTCAAAAAAACGGGGCCGGGAGAGGGTGGGGAAAAACACAGGAAAAAATTTCCCGGATAAAAGGAGACCCCGGGGGTTTAAAGGAAAACACCCGGGAAACAAACTTATCCCAAACTATATCCTTTTCCGCAACCCAAAACTTTATTTAACCCATTTAAAAGGTTTGGGATATTTTGGACGCCTTAATTTTTGGGGCCTTTTCAAAACAATACTTTAAAAACAATTAAAAGGTTTTGCCCGACTTTTTTAACCATCTAAAACATTTTTTCCAGGGTTTATTTTTTCCAAGTTAAAAAAAACATGGGGGCCCTTTTAATCAGAAAAACCCCTCCTTTTAAAAAAAAGAAAAAATTTTTAATTTCCCCAAAATTTTGGGCATTTTTTAAAAGTTTATGAAAAAAACCGCAATTTTGGTACCCCCTTTGCGAAACATTTGGGGGAACGAGAATGCTTACAAAGATGTTGAGCCCCTGTCCAGGGGCCCTTTTTAAAAAAAAAGAAATGGGAAAAACTTTTTCCCCCTACCCAATTTTGACCCCCTTGGGGGAAAGACGGGGTTTCAAGGAAAATGTGGAAAAAGATCTAAAAGAAATTTATATGGACTAAATGATGAAAAAAAATAAAATTAATTTTTTTAACCTTTAAAAAAAAAGAACAAAAAGCACTTTAAAAAAACTTCAGAATAATTCGGGTCTACTTGTAAGACCCCGTTAAAGGGGGGGAGGGGGAAATTGTAATTAATGCAGGTTTTATAAGAAATTTTAAAAGAAAATTTTTATTAAACTGATTCTACAATTTCTCTCGGGTTTTAAATGGCGTCCCAGGGGAAAAAAATCCAACAAAAAATTTAAACGATTATTAGATGAAGGGGATAATAGGGGCGCAAATTTCCCAAAAAGTTAGCAGTTTTTTTATAAAGTAATTTCCCCCAAAACCCCCCGATTCTGCCTTTCCCTCCCCAAAAAATTTTAAAAAGGGATATTCCCCCCCCATTAAGAGTTACCAGTAAGGGCTGGATCCGGGTTTCTGAAAAATTTGGGGAATTTTGGGTAGGGGCACTATTTCAAACCTCTTGTGATCATGACACCTGGTTATATCGGGATACGAAAAGGGTTTTGTGTCAGCTAGTTTAAAATACAAAGGAAAAAAAGTTTTTTTATTTGGGTATTTATTGATGTGGTGGGCTTTATCCCCTCCCCCCAAAAAGACAGGGGAGTTTTTAAAATTTGGGAAAAATTTTTGGGAACCCTAGGGGGCTTGCGATGTCATTAAAGGGGTTCATTGTATGTGCGTTGAATTTTTGTTAAAAAACAAATATTTTTCGTTTGGGTGGGGGAAATTTTTTCTTCAAAGAAGAGGGGGTCAAGGGGGGGCCAAATTTTCTCCCCCTGCAATCGCGGAAAAATTTTTTTGAGGGGCTTGGGGGGAGGAAATTTATTCTCGGTGGTTTTTCCCTTTCCTCCCCACATCAGGTGGTATTGGGGGTACTTGATGACCTCCTCCTTTGGGGTGGGGGGGGGGGGCAAACATCGTGGAATGTTTCCTGAATATTTAAAACATAACGGGTTACAACTTAAAAATTCAAACCTCAATGGCAAAAATGCCTATACTTTTTTAGATGTGATACTTCAGGCAAAAAGGAATGATCAAAAATTTTAGTGACTCATATAAGGGAAATTTTCTTCAAAAAACACATTTTTTAAAAAACAGACTCCCCTTTCATCCTAAAAAATAATCCCAAAAATTTCCCTACGGGGGTAATTTGCCTTAAAAAAGTAATTTTCCACGAAAGAAAATATTCGAAAAAACAACAAAAAAAAGTGATCAAAAGATTGAGACAGAGAGGGTACACTGAAAGATTTTAAATCAGGGCCCTAAAAAAAAAAATGTCTAAAATTTTACAAGAGAAGACCTATTGAGCAGAA
The DNA here is from genome assembly GCA_025379985.1 of Phyllomedusa bahiana. Classification (NCBI taxonomy): domain Eukaryota; kingdom Metazoa; phylum Chordata; class Amphibia; order Anura; family Hylidae; genus Phyllomedusa; species Phyllomedusa bahiana. The sequence continues at coordinate 84,114 of JAODAL010011442.1, forward strand.
AAAAAAACAACAGAAACAAAAAAGAAAAATATAGTTTTGTAAAACATTTAGTGCACAATACAACAAAAATGGGTTTGAATTATTTAAAAAACTTACCCTTTTTATATCGACAAGGGGAAAAAATGCGAGACACGTTAAAAATATCCGATTTTATTTTCAAGAAGGGGGCCCCCCCAAAATTTGGGAATTTTACTGTCTCCAAGCCTTTTTTAAAAAAAAAAGAAAGGCTTTCAGCAAAAAATTTGGTTTTTTAACCCAAAGGTTTTTTTCGTTGTGGACGGCAAAGGGGGAAAAGTGCAAATATGCACAATGCACAAAAAGGGGTTTTCTTTTTATGGTTACAGGGGAAAAAATTTTTAAAAATTTTTAAAGGTTAATATGCCAAAATTTCAATACAAGGAAAAGTAATATTTCCCAAACACTTTTTCCCCCTTTTTAAATTACCCAAAATGTGGGTTGCAGTAGCAAAAAATTTAAAAAAACCCGAATTTGCAGACATCTATCAAAATATAAAAAGGAAAAAACCCCACAGCTTTAAAGTTTCTATGGCCTCACGCCCACTTTTTTTTGAATGTCATGCAGGGGGATACTAGCCTTTTTCCCGCAACGTAATTTTAGGGGAGTTTCCTGACCAGAAAGAGGAGGTAATACGAAAAAAAATTTTAATTTCCCCTGAAGCATGGTGGATATTCCGCCTAAAAAACTTGAATTCCCTTAGGATTAAATAAGCGCCATGAATCATGTTTCACTATTTTAAAATACTAGCCCTTATCAGAGCAATTTTTACGATAAAACCCAAATTAAAAGGGTTTTTTTTGTTTGCTTTATTTTTAAAATTTTTATTTAAAGTATTATTTCCAAAAACTTTATAAAGGAAATGAGGTAACTCTGGGAAAACACCCCCATGAATAAAGGGGAAAAGCCCCCCCGAAAAAAGCGTCGGGAACGCTTGTGAACTGTTAATGTCTGACCTTTTCTAAAAATGGTTTTAAAGTATTTTTAATAAAGCAAAACAAGTTTTTAAAAGGAATAAAAAGAAATTTTTCCACATTTTGTGGAGGGGCAAAATTTTTTTTCCTTCCTGTTGCAGCGGAGCCCTGGCTCCGGTTTCTCCCATTTCTCCTTTGAAACCAAAGTAGGTGAGCTTGAATTTTCCCTTTTTCTTTATTTTTCACTGATATTTATGGTGGGGTATTTCCCCCTTGTTTTTTCTACTTTTATTTAACACTTTCCTGGAAATGGTCTGGCCCGGGAGGTGGGCGGGGGGGGAGGGTGGTGGGGGGGGCCCACCCAAAAAAGTTTGCTTTGGGGGGCCCTGGTTTTTCTTAGTTACCCCCTGGACTTTCCCCATACGTCAAAGGGGGGGGTTAAAAGGGGGCTAAGCATAATTATGGACTGGTGTATTACGCACCCAACATCATGTAAATTTTGCCCCAATTTGGGTTTGGTGAGAGTTGCCAGGAGATCCTGGAAAACTAAAGGAAGAGGCTGCATGCAAATAACGGGGAGCCTGCCTTTTTTTGGTTTTCGGGATCATTGTATTTGGGATTTTCTGTTGGGGAGTTCCGTTTTCAGAGGTCATCTGAAACACTAGCGGGCCCAGTAAAAAACAAGTTAGGCGGAGGCTTAGGATATCAGGTTTAGCGTGAAGTTTTAATTAAAAACCGAAAAAAAAAAGAGGAAGGAGGATAGAGAGGGGGAAAAAAGGGAGGAGAGAAAGGGGAAGGGAAAAGGGGAAAGAGGGGAGACGAGAGGGGGCCCCGGGGGGGGAGAGCGAGAGGGGGGGACCCGGGGAGAAAACGGGGAGAGGGGAGAGAAAAAGAGATAGGGAACCTAAAAAAAAAACCCCAAACCTGAAGTGTAAAGAGACAAGTGACAGAGTTCTACAGGCCTAGTGATTGTACTGCTGTGGGGAAGCTCAGGCCATTACGGCTGCAAGGGGCATTCTACGCCCAGTTGGCCTGTAGCAGTAATTGGGTTTGTAAAGACTGAGTTACACCTGGAGTTGGGAAGTCCCTTTTTATGAAGAGAGTTGTTATGATGATTGGGATAGTGAAGGCCAATATGTGCTTGGAGTAACGGAATCTCTTCTCCAGAAGAGAGTTGTCATTATAGGCTTGGAAGAGTATTGAGAAGAAATATCACTATGGCTGTGTCTGTGCTTGTATGGATTAAGAAAATACATGATTGGGCATTTAAGTTTTGTACTGTGAGTAAAGCCTGCCAAGACCTTTCAAGCTGCGTGTCTTTTGGGGTTTAAATTTCCCTCTGTGAATACTACATATCCCAGCAATTTCCCGGCATTTTACAACAGCCCCCCAAAACCCCTGCCTTTGGGGGGAAACTTGCCTTTTAAACCCCCCCAAAGTAGGGCCCATTTCCCCAAAAAACAGTCAAATTTTGGGGAAACCCCCCTTTTAAACTACTAATAGATTCTTTATATTTACTAACAGCAAAGAGATTTTGGAAAACCCCTTTAAAAGCAACTTAGCAAAAGAAAATCAGAAGCAAATTGCAATACTATCGTTTCAGTTATTTTAAAAAACCCGGGAAATTCAAAAGCCAGGGGGGGAAAACCAATAGTTTGGCGATGAGATATATGTTTGGATGGCGGGTTCAGGGCGAAAAAGAAAAAAATTAATTTTTTAACATTTTGAGCCAAAATTTTCTGGGCAATGTGCGAAAAAAAAATACTTTACTCCCACTTGTATTATGGTTTAAAAAACGGGTTTGCTAGAAAAATTCTGCAACTTGACTAAAAAAAGGGGGAAAGCACCCTTTTTAAAATTGGGGTTTTCTGACCCCAATTTTTTTTTTTGCCTTTATTTTGGGATCAACGCTATAGCAAATTAGGCAAAAACGGGCAGGGCCCCCTGTTTTTTCATTTCTTACAAACTATATAACTTCCTTAAAATGGTGTGTGGCTTATTGTGCACCCGAGAGAGCCAAAGACTGTACCAACATGTTGGCGCAATTGGTGGCATAATGTAAGCCAACTAACACAAGGTGTAAACTTAGAGCCTTATGTTTAAAATGTTCTAGCATTTAAGACTGCCCTTTGGGTTTGCCCATAGAAACCAATCAAGCTTTCCCAAGGTACATAAAAATGAAAACTGAGCTCTGATGGGTTGCTGTGAGTAACAAAGACAGTCTTACTGCTAGACAGTTTTCATACATGAGAACTTTAGTCTAGATGCCCTAAACATGTGCCAGATTTAGCACTATGATAAATGTGGCGCATTTTAAAACTGTTTAGTCAAAATTTCCCGCATGCAAAAAGAGGGGGCCTTTTTTCCACCCCAATTTTTTTAAGGGCCCATTAAAGAGGGGGAAAAGTGTGCCTGAAATAAATTTAAAAACTTTGTCAAAAATCTGGCTTGGGGGTAAAATTGTTTAGTATAATTAAATCCCCTTTAATTTTTGAGATAGCAAACCCTTTGGGAGCTTATTTGATGTGTATATTTGGGGCGCTTTCAAAATTTGTATTTGCTGTAAAATGCCCTTGTTTTGGGTGTACTACGGGTTTCATTTGAAATAGGCATATGAAATCAACATTTTTTTTAGCCGCAAATGCACCAAAAAAAATTTGGGGGCAGCCCCTAATGGGACATGTCGCCCAAATTTTTTTCAATTTTAGTATTGGGGTAGTTTAACAACAGAGTTTAATGAGGAATTAAATGCAGATTCACTTGAATGGCAAGACTGCGTTGTAATTGACACAGTGGATGTTCTGCGTTGTAGTTGACACAGTGGATGTTCTACACCATGGATTTAAAATCTGTGGCACAAAAAAAAATAATGAACATGTTCAATCTTTTGAGCAGATTCTCATCCGATCCCACTTGTGGAGGAGAGACTCGGGTTGGTCTCATTGCATCCAAGCCAAAGGCGAAAAACACCTCGGTTAAGTTCAAATCACGTCAGACTTTTCCATCTGGGATGAATGGAATGACAGCCAAGAGTGAAGGAGACCGTCCAGGAAGTAAAAATAAGGTTTATCTTTTGTTTTTACTCATGACCCAATGGAATAATGAGCATGAATAGGTCCCAGAACAACCCTTTACGATTGTTTATAATAGAACAACGAACAAAAATGTTTTTTCCCTTTGCATAGAAGTGGTTTAAAATGACATTTAAGATTTGACTTTGAAAATAAACTTTCTTAAATGTAACTCTGAGAGGTTTTAAACTTTTTTTAAATGCTTGAAAGCCACTGTAAAAGTTGTAATAATTTTTCATTTTTTAAGGGGCACATTGGGGAAGTCACATTAAAGCAGAAGCACATTGCATAATTTTGGGTATATTTTTTCCCTAAGAAGTGAAAATTTAAAAAAATTTACATAAAAAAAATGGATGTTAAACTAAAACAATTTTACTAGGCCCCTTTCATTTCTATGATCTTAGTGGGGCCAAAATTTGGGGGGGAGAGTTAAACCCTTTAAAAAGCTTTGGTATCCACCAAAGCTACCAAGCAAATATTAAAGAGCAGCAAGGAAGAACATAGCCCACGCAAGGTACTAAATTTTAATATTTTTACTTCATAACAGGTTGCAGCTATGGCTCAGTTTTCATTACAAATCATCTATCCCAATACATTATTTTTTCCTCATGGGTCTGGGTTTAAAAGTTCCCAATTTCCACAGGGTTCTTTTTTCTTGGCTCTAGGCAGCTTCCCTTTTTCACTGGGAGGACACACCCCTCTCTATTTTAGCAATACTCAGCAAATGGTGATGCTCCAGCAGCATAAACAGAGTTTGGCAGAAAGCCTACTAGTTTTCTTTAACTGTCAGTCTCCTCACTCCACATATGGGAGCATGTCCATTGTCCTCCCTGATTAGGGTCACCATGGGCTTTCTCAATCTAATCTTTGAACTATTAAAATGAGCAGCGTTATGTCCAAGGGCAAAGCCTTCCTACTGCCATGTCCTGCAGTCTAACAGTATAAACCTCCATCCTCTTACAAAAGAAATAACAAATTGGCGATACAACGGGTACATAGAATTAGGATAACTTTGAAGTCTGTAATGCAGGTTAAGTTTGTGGTGATCGTGGTCTCTATTTGGCGGTATGCCTGCGGGACGGGAGACACTCTCTCTGCCATGCCTATTATGAGACCTTACACACAGGTTGTCTTTCTCTAGTTCTCTGTACAGGGGCATTTAGCAGCCCCTTAATTTATTTGACTATACAGCACACACGACTCACACTCTGAGTAGGGAAACATGTATGACATTTGTGGGGCTTCAACTTCAAACCATGCTAAAACCCGATCAAGCTGTTATGGATGTTCTGTGAATAAGGGTGAAAATATTATTATACCATCAAGGTAAACGGACAGGCTCTTGTAGTTCAAGGCTCACAGGCACGGCTACATAAGTCTCTGGAACCTGGCTGGTGCATTATTCAGACAAAAAGGTATATGCAGGAACTCTAACAGTCCCATGGGGGTTACAAAGGCCATCTTTACTTTGGCCATCTTTACTTTGGCAATTGGCACCTGCCAGTACCCAATGACCAGATCCAGAATAAAGAAATATCTGGTGAAGCCCAGTGCCATCAAATCTTTAATGCAGGGGAGTGGGTAAGCATCTCTCACCATGCAAACGTTAAGATACCTATAATCCACACAAAACTGGAGAGTCCCATACTATTTCTTCATCAACACAATTAGGGGGGCCCACGGGCTCTTAATTGGTTGTATCACCTGCATCTCCTGCATTTGCTTTAGCATGGCGGTAGCTTCTTGATACAGAGCTGGAGGAATCTGTCGATAATTCTGATGAATTAGATGGGTGTTCCCAGTCGAGATCTTATGGTCTGTCACGAAGCATGGCATAAGTCCCCGCTCTGGATCGCGGACACACTCCCCAACCAACCACTGGCTATTACGTACCTATCCACGCTCCTGCTTTGCTCCCCACTGCTGCTGCTGTCCTCCCACCTAAGGGCACGCATGCGCCAGCTCTTGAAGATTTAAAGGACCAGTGCATCATTTATGTTCCAATGTTTGGCCACCATCTGGGATTAAAGGAACTTCCTTCCTTTGCTCCTGGCCAGTTTGTTGGTGTTCTTCTGAGATCCTGACCTGTGTATTGGTGCTTACACTTCCGCTGCCAATAGCAGTCACTGGACTTCTGATCACACTACCTGCTGCCTGCCTGTTGCTCCACTTCATCCTCCCTGCCCCCCTGGTTACTTGCCTGCACACTCCGCTGTCATCGAAAGTAGTCACCTCAGGGATAGTAACCTGGGGGTTCCACACAGCAAAGTCCGTCTGGCTTTATGGCATGCTCTAGTGAAGCCCAGGGGTCCTTTAGACTCCACTGCCTGGCATGGTTTGCATCATCATCTCTCGTAGTTACCTGGTGGATCAAAATATGCATACTTACAGCTCTAATGTCTGTGCCAGGACAAAGTCCACTTCGTGGTGGAAAAGAGCCACCAGACCTGAGGACAATTTGGCCCTTTCCACCACAGTCAACTTGAACATCTCTAAACACATTTTGTTTTTCTCTAGGTCTCTGCATAGGGGCACTCGGCAGCCCGTTAACTTGTTTGACTGCACGGCACACACAGGAAACTGAGTGGGGAAATACCACACTACTCTCTCTTGTCCTGCTCTCTCTTCTCCCTGACCAAAAGCACTTCTTCTTACTGTCTCTCTGCTCCTTATCTCCCATCTCTCTGGTATTCTCCTTTGCCAGCCATAGCCCCTCACTTTCCTTGTTCTGGCACCATCTATTGGACAAGAGGTCACACAGCAGTCCTTTGTTACCAGACAACGCTAAATGGTATAATGGATAGATAGATAGATAGATAGATAGATAGATAGATAGATAGATAGATAGATAGATAGATAGATAGATAGATAGATAGATAACTCACAGAAAGTTAGGGATATTTGGCTGAAATTTCAAAATGAACATAACATTTCTTGATTTTTATTTAAATGAACTAAATGAAACCATCTCTTATCTTTAGAATGCACTTGTGCAACAGTTCAATGTTTCAGTACTTTTTGCACAACTTGTCAATCTCTATCAATGGTGAGGTACTGTTGATCAGTTGTAAAATTTTGTCTTGGTCTCATGAGGTCAAAGTGTGTATAATGAGGAGGACTGTTTAAATCCCAATTCACATTGATCCCCTAAATTTATTGGCCGATTCAGGGATCAAACTTCAGTTTGGAATTTTGCCATTAAGCAAGTTGTGCAAAAATTATAGAAACACTGAATTGGACATGTGCATTCACAAGCTAAGAGATGGTCTCATTTAGTTCATTTAAAACTTTCTTCAAGAAATGTTATGTTCATCTTGAAACTTCAGCCAAAAGCCAAATATCCCTAACTTTTTGTCAGTACTGTATATAGATGCATATCAGGGCTGCTGGATAACTTTACTTCTCAAGTAATATAATTATGTTGCCTTTATTTATATGTCCATGTAGGGTATATGTTATGCTTTCTCATACTATGGAACTTTAAAGGGGTTTTCTCACTATAAAGATTAGCTTTCAACATCAATGGACAGTTAAATGAAGACTTTATCAAAATACATTCGACAATAGATTTTACTTTAGTCATGAGTGCACACAGTTTTCTGTGGTTCCCTAACCATTACTCTGTTATGTGTTTAGAGCAGAGAGCTTAAAGCAGGGAGTGACATCACCCCATGGATGGTCTAAGCTCTGGAGCTAACTATCGTATATAATTGAGTGTAAGCCAACTTTTTAAGCAAATTTTTTTATGCTGAAAAAGCCTCCCTCGGCTTATTCTCAAGTGTATATGTTATACAAGTTCTATGATTTCACAGTACAACTCACCTCCCCTGAAAGTGTGGGTTCTTCCACGACCTGTGATGATGTCACATGGAGCGGGGGGAGTCATGTGATGCTGCTAAGTGATGCAGAATTCTGTTGTACTGGTTGTGATCACTGCTGGGTGAACTGAAGCAGAGCTGTGTATGTGTATGTGTTATATATGCCTGCAGCAGAGCTGTGTGTAATGTGCGTGTAGCAGAGCCTTATGTGTTTAATGTGTATGTAGCTGAGCTGTGTGTGTAATGTGGCTAATTACTGGGGACAACCCTACTTAGCTAATTACAGGGACAACCCTACTTAGATAATTACAGGGATAGCTCTACCTGGCTAATTATTGGGAACAGAGCTACCTTGCTAATTACTGGGGACAATCATTTCATACATCGTGGCACCAAATCCTCCAGTTGCTGCTCTGTGCTATGGCTGTGTGTCCTGGTTAATGAAGGGGTATCACTTACTTGCTGCATTTCCTACCCTAGGCTTATACTCGACTCAATAAGTTTTCTCAGTTTTTTGTGGTAAAATTAGATGCCTCAGCTTATATTCATGTCGGCTTATATTCAAGTTTATATGATAATTATCACTAGCAAGATTACAGATAAGCCATTATTTTCAGTTCTCACAGCACATGTACCTTGTGTTTACTGAAGAGCTATCATCTCCTGCACTTGTCAGTATAATGGCTCGGCTACTTACAGAGATGCTGGACATGCTAATTACTGTTACAGAACAAACAGCAGCCTGAGAAGACAGAGTAAGTGTAAAACTGCTTGTGATTTAGCCTAGTGAGAAAACTCCTTTAAGTTTGTACACATGTGATTTATGTTATACTGCCAAATATTAAGCCTCATCCTATCAGTAATAGCAAGGGACACCTGGTTAGTGGAAGGAACTGCAGGCTTTAAAACCAGCTACTTTAGGAAGTTTTAGCTAGTTTAGATGTAGCAGATATAGAGTTTGAAGTGTTCTTCTGTTCCAACATTAAGAGGTTTTTCTGGCCATAAGCTGGCTGTGACCCAGGTGCAGTACAGCTTGTATAACAGCATAAATTTGGTGTGCCCTCAAAATAACTCCGTACAAAGTCACCAATGTCTATACCGCTGGCAGCAAAAGTCAGTACACAACTAAGTGAAAATGGACAAATTTTGCCCAATTTGCCATTTTCTCTCCCTGGTGTCACGGGGCCTTTTATGGAAATGGAGATAATTTTAAATTAGTGTTAACGCTCTGTCGTGGCACCTCATGGCAAGGAACTGTCTGAGGATCTTAGAAAAGAATTGTTGCTCTACATAAAGATGGCCTAGACTATAAGAAGATTTCCAACACCCTGAAACTGAGCTGCAACACAGTGGCCAAGAGCATATAGTAGTTTAACAAGTCAGGTTCCACTCAGATCAGGCCTTGTCATGGTCGACCAAAGAAGTTAAATGTATGTGCTCAGCGTCATATACAGACATGAGTGCTGCCAGTAATTTTGCAGAGGTTACATGGGTGGGGGTTCAGCCTGTCGGTGCTCATACCATAAGCAGCACACTGCATCAAATTGGTATGCATGACTGTCGTCCCAGAAGGAAGCCTCTTCTAAAAATGATGCAAAAGAAAGCCCACAAACAGTTTGCTGAAGACAAATAGCCTAAGGACATGGATTACTAGAACCATGCCCTGTGGTCTGATGAGACCTAGATAAACGTTTTTGGTTCAGCTGGTGTCAAGCATGTGTGGTGTAAACCAGGGGAGGAGTACAAAGACAAGTGTGTCTTTCCTACAGTCAAGCTGTAACGGGTATGGTGGATTCGCTGGACCACCGCTAGCGTTGGTGTAAGCCACGTCAGGGAACGGAGTCTAAGTACCCCCGGGTTTCAACCAAGGCCCGCCGCAAAGCGGATGGACTTGCTGCGGCGTGAAGGCTACCGGGTCTTTAAACCCCTGACGTGACTTGCTAGCGATGGCGCCGGGTAGGGGCGTGGTACAGAATCGTAATTCGAAGGCGTAGTCGGGGACAGGCAAAGGTCAGGGAAAGGCGGCAGGGGTTCGAGGTCAGAGACAGGCAGACGGCCCAGGGGGGCGGCAAACAGGCAAGGTCAGGAACGTAAGCAAACGGACTGGTAAAAACCGGCGATCAGAACAGACTCTAAATACTCTCAAACTAACTGGACGCACACCAACGAACTGGCAAGGTTGTGTTGGGGGCGTGTAACTTAAATATGACCACCGCCCGCAATAACCAATACTTGGGGCCGTGCCCTTAAATCCAGACCAGCCGTCGCCGCGCGCGCCTAGGGACACGGCACAGCGCGGCGGCCGGAACAGACAGGGGCAGCGTTCACCGGAGCGTGGCTGGTAAGTGCCGGCGCCCGGGCAGCAGGGAGATGGGCGGGGGCAGCCGTAGCAACCCGCGCCGAAAAGCCCGGGCAGCAGGGAGAGGGGCGCGGGCAGCCGCGGAAACCCGCCCAGGAGCCATGCAGCAGAGGGGAGACCGCGGGGGCACAGCGTTGCCGCGGCCCCCATGACAGTACCCCCCCCCCCCCTTAGTCTCCCCCTTTTTTTTTGGAAACCTAGCAAGGAGGCAGGGAACGGGTTGGCCTCGAGTTCCCAAGAACGCTCCTCAGGCCCGAACCCCTTCCAGTCGATAAGGAAGAACCGCTTCCCCCCCTCACTGCCTTCTCCGCCAGGACCTCCTTGACCTCAAAGATGTTATCAGAATCGGCCACAGGAGAAGGCGAGACAGATCTACGGGAGAAGCATCAGCACCACAGTCTTGAGGAGCAGACTGGGAAGGAGTTCGGGATACGCAGAGTGGGAGGCGGAGCTTGTAGGACACCGGATTTAACTGCCAAAGTACCACAAAAGGGCCCAAATACTTAGGACCCAGCTTGTAGCTGGGCACTTTGAAGCGAATGTACTTGGCAATAGCCAAACCCGTCACCCGGCTTAAATATGGGCGCCGGTCCCCGTACCTGTCGGTCTGGGCTTTGATACGAGAGGGGGCCCGTAGAAGGGCCGGGACGTGTGACCTGCCAGAGAGACTTGATGTCCCGTACTTGGGCATCCACGGCGGGAACGTCCACGAAGTAGGCAAGGGAGAGGCGGGGGGGGTTGTAGCCCAAGGACAACAAAAAAGGGAGAGGCTCCTGTGGATTCAGAGTCCAAGGAGTTGTATGAAAATTCCGCCCGGGGGAGGAGATCCGACCAGTTATTCCTGCTGGCGGAAACAAAATGTCGTAGGTAGGTCCCCACCACTTGGTTTACCCTCTCTACCTGCCCTTGTTTTGAGGGTGATAGGCCGACGAGAAGTCCAGCTGAACCCGTAATTGAGTACACAGAGCCCGCCAGAATTTAGACAACAAACTGGACCCCCCTATCAGAAACAATATTTTAACGGGAGCCCATGTAGACGAAACACCGGCTGGAAAAAGTGTTGGGCCAATAAATGGGCAGAGGGTAACCGGGGAAGAGGGACAAAATGGGCCATTTTAGAGAACCAATCGGTCACCACCCAAATGGCGGTATTACCCGATGAGGCCGGGAAGGTCGGTAATAAAGTCCATGGCGATATGGGACCAAGGCCCTTTCAGGCACGGGGAGAGGTAGTAGTAGACCCGCGGGCCCTGAGGCGGGGGACCTTGTTACGAGCACAGGAGGTGCAGGCCAGGACAAAATCTCTAACATCAGACCAGGTGGGCCCCCATAATACGAGAGATTAACCGCAGAGATTTAAATGCACTCCAGGATGGCCAGCAGTACGGGAAGAGTGTCCCCAATTTAGAATACAGGCCGCATGGCCGGCGGACATAAGTCTTTCCCGGGAAAGTGGGTTTTAAGCTCCACGGGGCTGCCGTGAGAGCCGTTCTGGAGGAATTAATGCTTCAAAGGTGCTTCTGTGCCCACAGTGTCAGAGTTCGAGAAAGTGCATCCGCCCTGACGTTCTTCTCAGCTGGCCGAAAGTGATGGAAGAAGTCAAGCGGGCAAGATTAGGACCCCGCTTGACAAGGATTTAGCCCTTGAGCAGATTGAAGATAAGGGGTTTTTTGATCTTGAAGTTTTCCCGAAGGGTGCGGCCCCCCCAACAAGTGCCTCCATTCTCTAGTCCAAATTTTAAAAGGGCCAATAGTTCCACATCTCCAATAAAATAATTTCCCTGGGCTGGCGTGAAGGTCTTAAAGAATCCCAAGTACGCTTTTTTCCGGAGGCAGACTTTGCAAGAGGACATCTCCGGCACCTACAGAAAGGCGTCCACCTCTCGAACAAAACGGCCCGCATGGGCAAGTAGCACAGGGGCCCAACAAAACAAATAAAGGCTTCCTAATTAGGCAATACCCAACAGGGAAGAGTGCAGAAGAACGTTGAGACCAAAGCCTAAAAAATTGGAAGAAGACCCACTGGGCGAGGCCACTTAAAATGCAGACAGTTAGAAGGTCCATCGAGCCCTGATCCGAGACTATGACCCAGGAAGGCAACGATGCCTCAAATAGGCATTCTCTAATTGGCATACAACGATGGTCTCGGAACGTTTGAGCACCAGCGACGGAGCGGGGAACCTTCGGTTGAAGAAGATCAGGGTGTCATCCAGTAAACGATACACAGACATAGAGGGGTCGCGAAGATCTCGTGACGAAGTCTGAAAGGCCGACTTGCAAAGACCAAAGGGCATGACCAGATATTCGAAGTGGCCATCACGGTGTTAAAGGCTGTTTTCCATTCGTCACCTTCCCGAATACGAATCAGATTGTAAGCCACCACGAAGGTCCAATTTTAGAGAAAATTTTTGCGCCACGTAGGCGATCAAAAGCCCCGGAAATCAAAGGGAGGGGATATTGATTTTTTATGGTTATCTTATTTAGACCACGATAATCGATAAAAGGGCCCGGGGGGTTCCATCTTTCTTTTCGACAAAGAAAATCCGGCTCTCGCAAGTGAGGAATGACTTGCGATAAAAGCCCTTGCGGAGATTCTCTTGAATATACTCCGACATCGCCTTTGTCTCCGGGACCGAAAGAAGGGAAACTCTGCCTCGGGGAGGCGTAGTACCGGTTTTCAGATCGAAGGGCAGTCGAAGGGCCGGTGCGGGGGCAGAGTTTTCTGCTTGTCTTTCGGAGAAGACGTCGGCAAAGTCCTGTAAGGGGGCAGGCAGACCTGGCAGAGACTTCGTAGGTTTTGCAGAAGCAAAACCGCAGAGCAGGGCGGAGTCCACCAGGCATCGTGAGTGACATGCCGGCCCCCAACGAAGGATCTCGCCTGGTTCCAGTCTAAAGGGTCGGAGCAATGCTCTTGCAACCAGGGAAGGCCCAGAAGGATCTCAGAAGAGGAACGAGGCAGCACGAGGATTTCACCCTTTCCTGTGTAGCGCGCCAATCTGCCCGGGTGAGGGGCGCATGCAGAACCGAATGGCATCCTTGAGGGCATTCCCACTGACAGAGGAGAAAAAACATGGTTTTCTGAAGAGGGTCCCCTGGAAGCCGGAACTTAGACACCAGTGCATAGCTAATAAAGTTACCAGCGGACCCTGATGTCCCCGGAAGGCGGTGGCCTGAAAGGTACTGACAGGCGAAGTTCCACAACGTACCGGAATGGTCAGACGGGGAGAGGCCGCACTGACCCCTAGGGGTTTCCTCCCCTGCGAGCCCCAGGTGCGAGAGGTTGGGCCCCCCGCACCGGACAGCCCCCAAAGAAGTGGCCGGCGTGGTCGAGTAGACTCGCGATTTGGGACTGAGTTCTTGTTGTCTCTCCGCCAAGCGAATGTCGATCCGGTGGCCAGCCGAATCAATTCGTTTCCCGAGGGGGATGGCAATCCCGACCGCGAGCTCATCTTTAACGCGTCCCCCAGAGGCCTTGCCAAAAGTCGCCACCAGAGCCTCGTTGTTCCAGTCCGAGTTCTGAAGCTAGCGTAAAGGAACTGCACAGAGTACTGTCCCACCGTAGAAACACCCTGACAGAGGCGAAGCAAAGCAGCAGCCGCGGACGAGGTACGGCCAGGTTCCTCGAAGACAGTGCGGAATCCCGCAGGAAGCCTTGCAGATTAGCCGGGGCGGATCTCCTCGATCCCATAGGGGTGGCCCAGGCCAGAGCTTCGCCAGTTAGGAGGCTAATAATGAAGGCCACTTTAGCCCGCTCAGTGGGGAATTGATGTCCAAGCATCTCAATGTGGATGGAGCATTGACTGAGGGAAACCCCTGCACTTCTTCGGGTCTCCATCAAAGAGAGAGGGAGCGGGAGATGCAGAGAAGGGCCGGTGAAAAACGCAGGGCAACAGGTGCTGGCGAGACGGTAGCATTGGCCGATGGCGGTAAACGGACTGCAAGATTCTGCATCAAGGCCACGAGGGGGTCGACACGCTGACTCTGCTGGGCGACAGCTGTCGGGAAAGGTCCCGGAGTTTCAGGCAGAGGTACCCTGGCTGAATCCATGGCCAGTTCGTACTGTAAAGGGTAAGGTGGATTCGCTAGCGTTGGTGTAAGCCATGCCAGGGAACGGAGTCTAAGTAGCCCCCGGTTTTCACCAGAGCCCGCCGCAAAGCGGGATGGACTTGCTGCGGCGAGAGGCTACCAGGTCGTGACCCCCCACGTGACTTGCTAGCGATGGCGCCCGGGGTAGTGCGTGGTAAAAGAATCGTAATCCGAAGCGTAGTCCCGGGGGCAGGCAGAAGGTCAGGGCAGCGGCAGGGTTCGAGGTCAGAGACAGGCAACGGTTAGGGCGGGCGCAAACAGGCAAGTCAGGAACGTAAGCAAACGGACCTGGTACACGGGCGATCAGAAAAGACTCCTAAATAACTCTCAAACTAACTGACGCACACCAACGAACTGGCAAAAGGGGTGTTGGGGGCGTGTAACCTTAAATAGGACCAGCGCCCACAATAACCAATTACGGGGCGCTGGCCCTTTAAATCCAGACCAGCCGTCGCGCGCGCCTAGGGATACGGGCACGTGCGCGGCGGCCCGAACAGACAGGGGCAGCGTTCACTGGAGCGTGGCTGGTAAGTGCCGGCGCCCGGGCAGCAGGGAGATGGGCGCGGGCAGCCGCGGCACCCGCGCCAGGAGCCCTGCAGGCAGAGGGGAGACCGCGGGGCACAGCGGTGCCCGCGGCCCCCATGACACAAGCATGGTGGTGGAAGTGTCATGGCTTGGGGCTGCTGGCTGTGGAGAGCTACAGTTCATTGAGGGAACCAAGAATGCCAACTTGTACTGTGACATACTGAAGCAGAGCATGATCCCCTCCATTCTGGGCCCGAGGGCAGTATTCCAACATGATAACAACCCCAAACACACCTCCAAGACGACCACTGCTTCCTAAATAAAATGAGGGTAAAGGTGCTGGATTGGCCAAGCATGTCTCCAGACAGAAACCCTATTGTGCAACTGTGGAGCATTCTCAAAAGGAAGGTGGAGAAGCGCAAGGTCTCAAACATCCACTAGCTTTGTGATGTGTAACGAAGGCAGGTAGTGGATCCGCTGGACCACCGCAAGCGATGGTGTAAGCCGTACCAGGGGACGGAGTCTAAGTAGAACCCGGTTTTCACCAGAGCCCGCCGCAAAGCGGATGGGCTTGCTGCGGGGGAGAACACCAGGTCGCCCCCCCGGCGTGACTTGCTTGCGGTGGGCAGCCAAGGCAGAGCGAGTTTCAGAAATCGTGAACGTAGGCGAGTCGGGACAGGCAAGAGGTCAGGCAGGCGGGGAACGGTTCGTGGTCAGGATACAGGAGCGAAGAGGTACGGTAAAACGGAAGTCAGACAACGAGGCACTAGAAGCTTTCTCTGAAGGCAGTAAACGCAGTAAAGATCCGGGAAAGGTGACCCGGGAAGGAAAAAGGGTTAAATAGGGTCACCTGCCAGTCTTAACCAATAATGGGCGTACTGGCCCTTTAAATCCCCGAAGCCGGCCCCGCGCGCCCTAAGGTGCGGGCACGTGCACAGCCGGCCGGCCAGGAGGACGGAAGGACTCAGGGGCGCAGGGAGGAAGGGGGGGGCCGGGACCCGACCCGCGGGCACGGGAGGGACCGCGGGAGCCCGACGGGTGACAGCACGGGTGTGCCCCAGCCCCGGGGGGGGAGGGCTGCGGGACCACCCGTGACGT